>VDFB02256132.1:901160-1015924 GCA_007258455.2 Sequoia sempervirens
GGATCTTCTTGTATAACAGGCATTGTAGTGGCACTTCCTGACCTTTTGTGTTTCTTGGAAGGTTAAGCTTTCGAGGCCTTCCTTGCATATACCTTTGGGTTAGGTTGTTGCTCTTCAGCCTGTTTTCTTTTCTTGGAATGAGTGAGTGGAGGGGAATTTAAAGTCTCCCTTGTTGAAGTAGCAGTGGTCCCATCATTTGTCCCACTTTCCTTGCTTGCGAGCCCCTCATAGGTCATGATGACCCCTTGTTGCTTGAATCAGACAACTTGCCCATTAACCCATTCTCTCGTACGAGCCTCGACGAGCTTGGTTATAATGTCAAGGTCGTCAACCTCTTGCTCATCCCAATCTATCAACGACAACAGAAAGTTAGCAACTGTAGCATATCGAGGATCCATAATTGTGCTCTCATCTTTCTCTACTTTATCAGGCACAAGGAATAGATTCACCTTCTTTACAAAGTATGCAGTCATCCACATATAATGCCTCATTCGCATTTCCTTGTCATCTTTACAATTCACCCAAAAATCTTCAACACTATGTAGATGGGAATAGTCGGGTCCAAGCACCTTCCTTATATGTCCATAGGGATCCATCTGTGGTTGGGCGGTGTGAAGCCTGAAGTGGTACTCGGCCAACTCCTTCTCTTAATTTCCTACACATTGAGAGGTATGTATCTCATACATCCCCTGGCTGAAAGAAAGGGGATAAGAGATCCCTACTAAGTGTTTGCTGCTCAAAGGGGTATGCACATGTCATAGCTACCGAGAAAGCTCTAGCAATATTATACAGTCATTGGGATACTGGGGCAGCTTGTTCATTTTTTCTTAGAAGCCCTGGGCACTGATGTATGTGAATTTTGGGTATTGAATGAACAAGAAAGCATATTTCTTGAGGAAGGCCCGAGTGCTATGGGAGACTCTCCTCTCAAAATCACCCCTGAGTAACCTGAAAATATGACCTCTGAAAGTGTCATTGAACCTACAATAATCCTTTTTGAAATTTTTGAATTGTAGTTGGGAGTACCTATAGTAGGCTTTTAATTCTCTTCCTTGTTCTTCATCAGGGGCCTTGAACAAGCCACTGTACTGCCTCCATTCGGCTAGTAAATAGACCAAGTAGGACGTCATGCAAAACTTGGATGTCTTCTTGATGTTCATGAATTGCTCATGAAAGTAGTCACTAATGATCTTGACCCAATAGAATGTGGTCTCTTTTGTATCATCCTCTTTTCCATGAAGAATATTTTCAATGAAGTAGACCATCCATTCCTGGAAGTACACAACAGTGGGAAGGCCCATTACTCTACTCAGCAAGATCACTAGGTCGTGATAATATTCATAGAAATTGCTGCAAGGTCACTAGGTCATGATAATCTTCATAGAAATTGTTGCAAAAGAGCTCCTGGGGAGCCTAAGCAGCGCTTCCCCACTTCTCTTTTAGCCAATATTGATTTATAAGCTTCTTAAATTGTAAGGGATCTTCATCCCACATTGCCTTGCAATCTGTAATGGTCAGTACTTCCATTTCCCCAAAGGTAGGGATGTGAAATGTCTTTGTTATTTCCATGGGGGACATGTCGGCTAGAATTTTTTCATCTTTGTCCACTATTGTTTGGGTCTCCAGATGATATGCTACTCTACAAGCCATTACTAGCTTAGGGGTGATGAGAGATTGAGGGAAGCCTATGACCTTAGCAATTCCACTGCCTCTGATTAAATAGCATTTCGGGGGTGGAGTTCCAGGGTTCAGGACCCATGAGACTAAAGGACAATCAACTTAACTTCTATGGTCATTTAAGTGCTTAGGTCAAAGGAGACGGGAAGCCGCTTGAGGATTGCTGTCTGGAAACGATGAGCAAGGAGCGGAAGCTCGATGAGAGAAACCCAGTGGACCGGTCTTGGACTTGAACTTTACTTCCATGTTTTCTTCATTGAGATTATCGACAATTGAAGTACGGTACCCTAGAGGTCGAAAGAATGGGATTAGTATGCCACAAGGAATGGTGATATGCAAGCAACACACCAAAGATGGAATTCCACTGGGGTGGGCTTGAAAGCTGGGTTTTCCTTTTGATAGTTTGTTTTGTTTTGAATGTAAGTGGCGGCATTCAGAGTCACCAGGCTCGATTGTGACGAATTCCCTAGCTAAAGAACAATGCTAGGAAGGTAAAGTTCTGTGAGAATTTGAGGGTGACTTTCAAGGGTTTTCTTAAGATTTTGTGACATGGGTTTTGAGCGTAAGGCCCTTCTCTATCCAAGGCTTGTATTTTTTATCCTTTTAGTTTATTCATTTTGGAAAAAAAACCAATAAAAACACAATATAAGGCACAGAGGCCAAACTAACTTGAAGGACCTGATCAATATTGGTGACCTGGCTAGCGAGAATAGCTTGGCGATGACGATTGGGATGCTCGGGTGCAACGACGATGTTGGATAATGATGTTGGATCACCCTCACTCCTTTCTAATCAATTAATAGAGTGATAATGATAGGTTGAACCTACATATTTATACCATCAAGCGCATTTAATGCACCCAATTAATCCATGTATGAGGAGCTCAAAATTTGGTGCATTTAAATTTTAAAAATGACTGCAGGCGGGCCAGAGTTTGGCTACCAGAAAGATGTTGGTAAATAGCTGCTTGAGGTGTAATGGGAAACCATCGGCGAAGATAACCCCAGGGTTCGATGGGTAGAACTCTAGTGGCAGATGACTGCTTGGAAAATGCCAACACATGATAGAAACTTGGGTAGGGAGATTCGGTGGAGTGGACCTAGTGCGAATGAAGGACAGTTAGTTGAACCTTTGGAGTCATGAAAATGATGATCAAGGTGGTGGGTCCCAGAGCATGGATGGACGAATCCCTTTGGATGTTTTGAAACAACAAATGCAACAAAGAAATTTGGCAAGGGAAACCTACCAGGATGGACTCAGAGGATCCCAAGGATGCTGGCAGAGGAAAACTATCAAAGGAACTCTGTGAGGACCCAGGACTTGGAAAATTTGAGCGATGAAACAAGGTCAACTTGATATGATACTTTGAGGCTCATTGACCCTTTTGGACACCAAGACGGGGGCACACAAAATGAGGAGGTGGCAAAACAACCTAACAAGGTGAAGGAAAGAGAGGGTCCCCATTCCAAACGGGGCGTGTGTGCTAAGAGCACAACAGTATTATAGTGAAATCTCATTTTGGCCCATTTTGGTGTTATGCATTGTATTCTTCAGTGACAGGGTTCTTTATAGTGATAGTGACATTTTAGAAGTGACATGGCAGTTCATGTGCACAATTTAGTGACATTTTCAATTCAGTTATGGAGCTTTCTCATAGGGGAAGTGCTTACTTTATGATCAAGTATCCCTTTTTCATGTGATTTCAAGGGGGAGAGAAAGTAGCTAGAATGATTGGTATTTGAAGATGTTTTCCATCAATGACAAAGGGGGAGTTTTGTTGGCCTGCAAGTTTTTCATTGATGTCAAAGGTTGTGTTATCATTGAATTTAAAGGAGGAACATGAACATGAAGTCAAGAGGTACAAGGTGATACTTACATTCAACACACTCAGGTATATCTTATCTTTTAGTTTGATTGCACTACATTTAGAGGTTATAAGGATTTGGTATTCATTCATGGGGACAGTGATATGAGGATTTGGTAAACTTTTAGTTTTGGCGGACAATTTATTTGTATATCTTCAGTTGATATCATATTCATTGAACAATTCATATCTTCATATATACTAGTTTAGTATATTGACATTGAATCGACATGGTATTGATGTCAAGAGTTGATATTGGTGCTTAAAGTGTTGGAAAGTATTCAGGTATTCTACATTTAACTATGTTTTTTTGACTCTCAATGTCTAGCATTCACATTGTTTTGATATTGAGGTCACATTTATGTGAGATCCTTGAGACAACAATACTTTTGGGGACAATATTGTGATGTGGAACTTAAGGTTTGAATTTGGATTACATTCATCTATCATTGATTAATATATTGCTCAATAATTGATCTTAGCATATTGACCTTGGTAATCAAACCAACACAAGGTATTATGGTGTCCTATTATGGAAAATCTCGACACACTTTATTTGGCATTTTGATGTTTATAATTTAGAAGTGTTTGGGTATTAGGTGTTTATGGTAGCATTGAGTTTAAACACTGACATAAAGTTTGAAGTGTTATTTGAGTTGGTCGTTAATGGTTATGCATCCTTTTGTGCTTAAGAATAACAACTTTGTGCAAATTCATAGTTCACACATTATTTGGTGATAATGATATCACTCAATCAACACCAACATATATAGGTTTTTTTATGTTTTTTGAAGAAAAAAACATATGAGAAAAGGCTAACATAATAATTGTTCCCTAATTTTCTTTAACTATCGACTAAACACAAAGGGAGTTTGTTAGTGGGGATGATGGATGATTTAGGGCTTGATGAAGATTGGAAGAATGGTGGTATGGTGGCTGAAAATGAAGATAAATGGTTTCAAGTGGTTTGCTTTTAGTTTCTCCAGGTGATATCAACCTTCATTTGAAAGTTTGAATTGAGTTCAAGATGGTAACACACTACTTTCTTTTAACCCTAGTCTGTTCTTTACAAAGTTGCAGTATCTGAAACTGGTTTCTTGTTTTGAAGTCGATGTTGATATGCTACATAAGGTCTTGCATCTGCATAATTTTTCAATGCTTAGAGCGAAGGGTATATGTGTGTTGTCGACAGGGTTTTATTGAAGCATATATGTATCTATTGTATATAGTTTGGTTACCTTGTTTTTTAGGGCAACATGCCGACTTAACATATACACATTTTTGTTCTTAATGCATTAATATTGAAAAGGGTATGTTGTTACATGTTTATCAGTTGTTTAAGAATTTATCAAAGCTACTCCACATTGATACATTTCAATAGTTATCAAACCATTTTTTTGAGTGATGATTTACTAGTTATGAGAAGGTTTGATTTTGAAAAAGGAAGATTAAGAGGCAGTTATCATAACAGGTTTTAAAGGTTACATTTGAAAGTTTCATTGTGGACAGATGGCAACTTGAAATGGAACACAGATTGTTTATTTAAATAGTGATCGCACACTGTTATGGGTTCAGTGCTTTTCATAGAGTTATCATGCTGAATGTATAAACAAAATTTTGTAAAGAAGTATTGCAAGCAATATGCAAAACACAATGTAATTGGTGCATTTGATATTTTAAAGATTCCAGTAAATGAATCTTTAGGATACTTAGTGTATTGGATTGAAAATGAAATGTGATTTGTAGTGAAACAAAGTGATCCTCTATAGTTGAATTATTCTCTATTTAGAAATATTTACTGAAGTTAAAATGATCAAGTCAGTGAGACAAATTGATCATTGCCAGTGAGGCATTTGTAACTAGTGAGGCTTGTGTTTCCAATGAGGCATTTGTAGCCAGTGATGCTTTGCTAGTGAGGTAATTTTACGAGTGGTTTTTCTACCCCATGAGGGTTTTTTACTCAGAAAAAATGTGTTATGTTTACATTTTTTCTATAGTTTGTTTGGTCTGCATGAATACATATCAATCATTTATCATTGTTTAGAATGACATTCCTTGCTCTTAAGTCTTATGTTCATGAGTCAATATTTATCATAAATTACTTCATAATATTGTGTTGGTGTATCTTTGATATTTATTTGTTAGTTTTAGTTGTCATGATGCCTATCTTAATTCAGCTGAAGTTGTCATGATGTTCATATATGATGCTTCATCTCAGTTCATTAGAAGTTGACCTAATATTCATGTTGGTCTTTTTAAAGGTTTGAGTTGTTGTCTTGAGTTAATAATGTCTACCAAAGTTCTTGATTCTGAGTATATATGTTCTCATGATAGTTATGTTTTAAAGTTAAGAACGGTTATTTCAAGATCATTTGGAATTTGTATACCACTAATTCATCCCCCCTCTCAGTGGTATTGTACTCCAACATGGTTCACATGCTTTTTCTTCATTTTCTTCATCAACAAAAACCTCTTGTTCATCTTCTGATTCAATCTCAAGGTTGATTCTGCTAGGGTTAACCTAATTTATATCTTCATCAATCTTGACATTGATGCTTTCCACCATCTTGTGCAACCTCTTGTTGTAGCACTTGTAATATTTGCTTTGGGCAGAATATCCTAAGAATAAACCTTCATCATACCTCAAATCAAAGCTTCCCAAATTTTCATCTTCTCTTTTTATGTAGCATTTCTATTAAATAATTTGAAATACTTGATAGATGTGGTCTGCCTTACCATAGTTCATATGGAGTCTTTCCACCGTTTGCTCTTAGAAGAGCTCTATTTTGAATGTATAGTGTAATGTGAACTACTTCCTTCCAAAAAGTGTCTATCAACTTGGCCTCACTCAAAATTTCTCTAGCCATATCTTTAACTATCTGATTCTTGTTATGCCTTGCATAACCCCCCCACTTTGTTTTGGATCAAAATAGGTCCCCCTTTCTTCTTTCTGGTTTCTTTTTTCTTTTGGTTACTTGCTTTCCCCTTGGTGGTTCTTCTGGTTTTCTGCCTAAGTTTGTCTTCTGGTTTTGTCAAGGTTTGGTTCTACCTTAGTTGGAATTTGGGATTTCTCCTGAGTTCAGGATTTTCTGCCCCATTTAGGTTTTCTCGGATCTCGCTCAAACTTCGGCTAAGCACTGTAGTTTGGGATTTTCTCCCCCATCTGGATTTTCCCGAATCTCGCTTGAACTCCGGTTGAGCGTTGTCGTTTGGGGATTTTCGGTCTTCGTGGAAATCTATGTGGACCATATTTTCACAGATTTCTTTCTCCCTTGGATTTTCCCTCAATCTATTGTTCCCTATTTGTTCTGGGTTTTCCAGAATGTCTTCTCCTTTGCAGAAATCTGTCCTATGCAGATTTCCCCAGAATCTAGTGAAATGTGAAGGAGTATGGAGTAGTAAGGCTAGTTAATAAATGATGATGCATTTTATGAATAATTGATGCTATTTTGAGATCTCACATGTTGTCCCTTGATTGATAATGATCAGATTAAGTTTCTAATGGGTGTTTTCATGCTTATTCCACTAGAATTCGCCTGGCTTAGAATTCTTTGAAATTCCTCCCTAGTTTGGGTTCTATGGGTCGGCCTGAAACCCGAATTGTTTGTATGATCATTTTGTTCAAAGATTTAACGGTACCCTACTGACATAGGATTCATTTTAATGATGATTTTGATTAATTAGCTTCTGTTTGTGTGATCTTTATTGTGGTTTTCTTTGTTGAATGCAGGATTAAATCACATACAGGATGGTATTTGTCAAGGGAGCTTAGTTGGGTTGCATTCTTCAATCTAGTTGGTCATGAAAATTAGCTAAGGCAAAGGTCGGCAAGACTTTACTAACCTCTTGCTGACTGGTGGCTTGGATCTGTCTGCTAAGGATCCAAAGGGGGTGTTAGAACTACACAATTTTGATGATATTACATATTGTCCATGCTCACAAATTTTCTAGAAAAGTCCCACCATGGGCATATTTTCCCCATATATGGCCGTGTTGCACTATAGATTCCATCAAGTCTGAATACTCCACATTATAGGTCATATCACCATGAGATCATCAAAGTCTCCCTAACTTATAGTGCATTTTGCTAAGTATGCATCTCTATTTCCTGTCGGCAAGACCTCAGGGATGCCACCATGAGTGGAGTTCACATGCTATTGCCAATCGGCAACACATCATTCAGAGTCCAAGCGACTATTAGCTTCCCATCAGCAAAAAAGCTTGTCTTTGGAAAAAAGTCTTGGCGAAATCTTCGTGTCTCACCAACTAGTGCACAGGCCAACACTTCGGTGGGAGTTGTTCTCTTTGGTATGTGCTCTCACTGAACGTCAGGAGTCTTGCTGACAGAGAAGGGTTCGTATATCAAAAAAGCAAGATCATGTCACCAAGAAGTCTTGGTGAATGGGTGCAGTCTACACGACAAAGATGTCTTCGGAGAGAGTGTGGGTTTGGTGTAATGTCTCGCCGATGAAATATAGTCACGATGACTAGGAGGTACATTTCAGCAAAAGCCTTGTCTTCAAAGAGATGTCTTGGCGAGTACATTTGGTCTCACCGATGGAGCACAAGGATGGTTCATGTCGGTAGGATTTCTCTGGTGTCACAGCAGTCAAAAATCATATGCAAGCATTTATCGCCAAGACATCATTCACCGTCTTGGTGACTAAGAGTTTCCTATCAGCATAAGTTGGTCTTTGGGGGACTGTCTTGGTGAAATCTTCAAGTCTCACTGACTGCTGTCAAAATGATTCATCTATCAACATAAGGTTTTCTCCTTGCCAAGAGGTCTCGACGAAAGTTTGAAGTCTTGTCAACTGCCAACAAAGCAAACACACTTCGGCAGGACTCAACTGCATCGGGGTAACATCTCACCGAGCGGCTTCGGTCACACCGACATAGCATGGGGGATTCTATTAGTATGTCTTCAAGGAGAGAATCAAAGTGTCTTGCCGACAAGGAGGGGTCCCATCAAAGGTCTAAGGTCAGCGATAATTTTTCCTTCAATAGGAGATCTTGCCGATTGGCATGGGTCTTGCCAAAGGGAGTTGCATTCGGCAAACGATAAAACATTTGGCATAATGTCTGGCCGAAGAGTTGGGGTTACAATGACAAAAATGACATTGGAAAAACTGAGTGGCTTCGGCCAAAGGTCCCACCGATGTGAAATTGTCTCACCGAAAGGACATAAAGATCTCACCGAAAGACGAAGATCTCGATTGTCTTATCTCATCGGTGGCTCAAACACTCAAATGGTCAGCTTGGATATGACCGCTTCATGAAGGTTTGAAGGTCACATAGAAAGAACTGGGAGACTTCTAGAAGGCTAGAAATTCAGTAGAAACATCCCGGAGTGACTCCAGACTATTTGATGCAAGAAAACAAAAGGGGTTTGGTGATGTCTCATCTTTTGGGGGCAGATGCTTAACCAAAAAGAAAAATCTCAAGGAGAAGAGAGAAGTCCGAAGGACTTCAAACGAATGAGGTGTTTTCGTGGTGACTTCCTGCCGACTCAGTAGGCTCTTGCCGAAAGGAAGATGAGCTCGAAGGGAATTCGCCAGGAGTTCTCGCCGAAATGTGTGTGTTTCACCGAAATAGAAAGAGCTCGGGGAGACTCTGAACAAAGGAACGAGCTCAGTAAGATGTCTTGCTGATCTGATAATGTCTCTTGGAGGTTAGTATTACTGGACTTCCTTTAGGTCATCACACTTTAACCATAAAATTGGCGAAGGAAGAATATTTACTTTGATATGAGAAAACTCGATAGAAAGAAATTGGGGTGGGTCTCCCCAAAGCATTACAGTCTCCCCGACATCCGAGATGAGCCCGCCGAGTGAGTCTAGCTTTGTCATGACTCTTGTCGACAGAATAGGTTTGAGGAGAAAATAAAAGGGCTCGCTGAAAGATTTGCATCCTCATCGGGAGGTCTCAGCGAAATGAAGGAATATGATTTAGTTTGTGGCTCGATCGACTTTCAGCTATTTGAAACGTCTTCGCGAAATGTTTTGTTAACCATGTTGATAAGCGCAATGGTGAGAGTCACATCAGGGAGACAGATGATGTCTCTGAAATGCATTGTTGATCAGACCACCTTTGACTGCCTGAGGAGCTCGCTTGGCGTATGCCCGACCAATCAGAAGGAGCCAAAAGAGTGACTCATCGGTCCCTTTCATCGATTAACTGCCCCTATGATGAAGAACAACAGAATGCTAGCGAAATGGATTCCTTCTGAGATCCAAAGGCAATGGATCTGAAGTGGGTGAAAGGTTTAAAATCTATAGGAGAACAGATGGCATTTCTGAAGAGCGATCAAGCGTCTGAGAGAAGTCTGAGAATAGGATGTAGAAAGAAAGCGTGACTCATAGGTTCCGTAATGACCAGCAAGAGGTGAATCGATATTATTGAACCATTCTAAGCATTCAAAGGCTGACCCTGCATGAGTTCAAGATGGACACCACCAGACGGAAGAGTAAAGAATATGACTGCCAAGATCTGGATAAATACGAAGGAACAACTTTTGGCATGGACAATAGGGCTTCACATTGAATTTGGTTTGACTCCTTCGAAAGTCTGAGACGAATATCCCACAAGTCTTGTAGATATTTTGTAAACCCTAGTGCAGGGGACAACACATTCCTATTGGTACATTCTGTATATAAGACATTTTTGCCTCTTTGTAAAGGTTAGCACTTCTAGATTAGAACTTCTAAGGTTAGAGAACTTTTAGACTGAGAACTGTTTAGAGTTAGAACTATTAGGAGGTAGTTAGTTAACAGAAGGAGATAGAGTTGCATCTTGATTCTCAGTAATGAGAGCTTCTCTTGTCTTCTTGTTTAGCAGTTAAATTTTAGTACAGACTGTAATGTATTTTCTAAGTTCTCTTAGTGTAGTTGGAAACAATCTAGAGCCTCAGATTCTCTATACACTGGTGATTGTGCCAGCTTTGTAGATATTGCTTATCTATTTTACTAATAGTAGAAGCAATCAGAGATTAATCTCCTTCATGTTGTGTTCCAGAATGATATTTGTCTTAAATTGATCATTTGATTTGTGAAGTCTTTAAGGAATGAAATATTATTTTGTGTTTTATTTAAATGGTAATTAAAATTTGTTATGCAAATTAGCATTGTGAATGAAAGAGATTGTGTGTCAATCACAAGTTTACTTTATTCTACAGTTTTGGTTTACAAATTCCTTCAAGTTAACAAGTCTAGTTAAGGTTGGATGAACTATTGTTCTTTTCTGTTTCAAAACTTTGACTTATCTTTTTATATTTCTTTAAAAACCCCTGTTAGAGTAGGTTTTATTTCATGCTTGATCTTAGAACAATCCAAAAGCTCAACACCAGCAGGCCCCTTGAATATTACTATTGCATTGACCAATGAGTAACATCAACACAGTTGAGACCCAACTACAAAAACCTTGGGAGCTAAGGCATCCATGTGTTCCCTGTCTCTTTCAAGAGAAGCAAAATAGCAATATCCTACTTGCATTGTTGTGGTGCCAAAATCGCCATCAACAATTCCTTCTTTCAACCACTCCATTTTATTGTGGGTTTCTTGGTGTAGAGTATTGTCTCTTGATTCCATGGTCTTCACAATATTTACTAAATTCATTTGATGTGAAGTCTCCTCCTCTTTCTAATCTTAAGCACTTGATTCTCCTACCTATTTCCTTCTCAACAAGATTCTTGAATATCTTAAACTTCTCAAATGCCTCAACCTTCTCCTTTACCAAGGTTACCCATGCCATTCTAGTTTAATCCTTGCAACCCTCTTGTCCTTTTGGGACCACATAGATTAGTATGAACTATTTGCAATGGTTTTGTGGTTGAATAATCCTTTGTTGGAAACTTAATCCTTGTGTTCTTTCCTTGCTGGCATCCTTTGCAGGTAGTATATGCAAGCTTGATTATCCTTGGCAAGTTTCTTACTAGCCCTTTTGAGATTATTTTGACTAGATTGTCAAAATTTACATGCCCCAATCTTCTATGCCACATCCAACTCTCATCTACTTGATTTATCAGACAATTTTACCCTTTTACTTCACAAAGGTTGTAAGGATTGCTATCATTTCTCACTCCTTGCGTAATTTTCTTACCATTCTTTCTTATCTTACAGCCTTCAAAATTAAATACAAGTTTGTAATTGTTGTCACAAATCTAGCTAACACTTAGAAGGCTATGTTTTAACCCTTCAACATAAATGAAATCTTTTGTCTTATTCTTCCCATCTAGGCTCAAGATTCCCTTACCATAAATCTTTATAGTAGTATTATCACCTAAGCTTACTGATCCCTTTTTACACTTCTTGAAATCAATGAATTTTATTTTATCTAGAGTCATATGCTTAGAGCAGCCACTATCAATTACCCACAAAATCTATTTTTTTGCATTTAGTATAGTTTGGGAAATCATAGATTGAGTAGGATTCTGCTCTTTTTCTTGCCACACTTTCTTATGTTTCTTTTCAATCTCCTCTCCCTCTTCCTTAGGAACCTTAGATTCATTTTCCATTTTTGGTTTTTTTCTCTTCTTCTTCTCAGATTGAACATTTGGTCTTATAAACTTTGTTCTATAGTTTCTAGCTATATAAACAAAATTATTGAAGTTGTAACAAATTACATTCATACCAACAAAGGGATAAAATGGATTTTTTCTAAAATAATTTGTACACCCCTTGGGAATGACTCTACATTCTTTAGCCCTATGACCAAACTGATTATATGTATAACAATATCCATGAAAGTAAGAAGAATACCTATTCATAACATTTTATTGAGTCAAATGAGGGGGTATTCTTTGTCTTGATCTTCTTGAATCATGTACTTTTGTAAATCCATCAACATCCGTTCTTTTCATGTTCTACTTCTTCCTTTGTTGGTCATGAACTAATTGGTTATTCTTCTTGTCTACCATAAGCTTATTTACTTCATCTAATATTTCCAACTTAGCAGACTTCTTCTCTTCTCCATCAACATCCTCCTTACATGATTTATCACCAAACTTGACTTTTATTCTACCCTAAATATTTCATAAAGTTTTACAGACTCATTGAGAAAGGAACTCTTTCCATTTTCCAGCCCTAATATAGATTTATCTTTGTTAGAGGGATTCTGAGTACTCAATAGCTCATCCAAAAACTTTGATCCGCCTTTTAGATTTATCCCTTTTTCAACTTGCTCTTTAGCTTTCTCTAAATCATCATTTGAACTATCATTATCATTAGATGAAACACTTTCTTCTTGAATATATAGGCTCTTATTTTCCTTTCCAAAATTCTTCTTTTTGGGATAGTAGATTTTCTTCATCTTACAATCTTCTTGTTCATGGTTATCCTTCTTGTAGGGGAATTTTGAAGCAAAATGTCGTATTTTACCATAGTCAAAGCATTTGAAAGGTAACTTACCTTTGTACTTTCCAAATCCTCTCCTTAATCTTCTGATGAAGTTTGATTCTTGCTCTTCAGTCTCTCCTTGTTCAAATGTGGTGGTTTCAACTTTATCTTTCTTAGGTGCTTCATCCTTTACTTTTTTGGTCACCTTGAAGGAAGCTTCTTTTGTAGATGGTTATGCATATCATATCCTCATTTCACATGTGGTGAATATATCATGTAGATCATTAAGATTAATTTTGTCTATCTCTCTTCCTTCCTCTATTGTTGAGAGCTTAGAGTCATACTTGTATGTCATTGATCTAAGAACTTTTAGTACAATGATCTCTTATTTTACTTCTTCTCCATATCCTCTAATCTATTTTACTATATCATCAACTCTTTGAAGATAGTCTATAGTCTTCTGTTCTTCTGTCATCTTTAGTCCTTAAAATTTGGCCCTCAATACTTGAAACCTGGCCAATTTTACCATGTCATCTTCTTTGTAGGTCTTCTCCAATGTATCCCAGACATCCTGTGCATTCTTACAATACATAACTTTTATATGCACAGACCTAGACAAGCTGTTTGTAATAGAAAACCATTCTTTTTTATTATTCTCATAACCTCTTTCTCCTACAACATCAGTAGGAGGTGTGATTGGTGGAATGTATCCATTCACAAAAGAAACCACACATCAAACCCTAAAGATCCCAAGTATCTCTTCATCAATAAACTCCAAAAAGTATAATCTGTTCCATCAAACCTAGGTGGCTTGTTTGTGGAGGAAATTTCTTGAATGGCCATTATGTTCAAAAATCCAAGAATCTACCTGAGCTGGTTAAGATTCTCCTAGGGAATCTATGGATTTGATACCAATTGTTGGAACACAGCAATCTCCTGAGATGGGGGTGAATTAGTAGATATTAAAATTTCAACTCATTAACCTTTAGAGTAGATTGACTCTTTAAAAATTTAGTGTGCAAACTGAATCATGAAATACAAAAATTAAACAAGCACACTATCTAACAACTCATAACAAAGATGTACATGGAAAACCCAAGATGGGAAAAACCACGATGAGAAAATGATGCTACGAGCTACTTTCCTAATCTAGTCTCACAAAGAAACCTTTTGTTACAACTTTTAAGGGCACTGACCCTAAGGAGACTCCAATCCCCTAAACCGAACACCAACTCAATTATCTAATGGAAACAACCTATCAGATTTACAACATAAATTATTTTTAAAATTTGTTTATTAAGAACACAATTCAATGTTATAGCTTACTCTGCAATTGATCAATTTTTTGTTGCTTCCACATTAACTCTCTTCTCTACCCTGCGCCCCTCTGTTTTTCTCTGTTCTTCTTATTTTTCTTTAGTGTATTCTCAAACTACATCAATGCACCCACATACACCTTTTGTAGCTCTCTCCTTTTCTTTTTAGTGCATTCTTTGTCCACCTCAATCAACTTAGAGAACTTATTGCATTTTTTCACTATCTCACTGTCACTTCTCAACTAGTTGTATTACCTTTTTACAATATTCTCATCATGTGTTTTGTGTAGCTGCTATCTGATGATTATTTCCTCAGGATTATCTACCATGATATAATCCTCTATTAGGGTTTTAGGATATCTTATTCACTATCATACAACTACATTGAGCCACACAACAATAATTTCTGGTGCAGAGAATTTTCCATCATTCTCTCTCTATCAAACCATAGGATTGGATATGCATTTAATGCATCCTTTTGATTATTCGATTTGATCTTGATTCTAACCTCTGTAGAATTTTTTGTTGTTGCTCTATGCATCAAATCTTTATTACATTTGTCATTTATGTAGTAGAACATTTAATTTTCACCTCTATGTCGGTTTATGGGAAAAATCCTGTTTACATGGACTTAGCCGTTTGTGATCTTCACTTTCAAATTTAGGCTGTCGATCACCTATGTTTGTGCCACAATCCATCACCCTTCCTTCATTGCATTACCTTTAAAACCTGACCATTAGATAAATGGTCTTTAAATCTCCATCATTGATCACATTTCCTTTGGAATCATGACCATCATGTATCACTACTACATCTAAATCTATCTTCGCGATGTGAAGAGACACAGCGGTCACCATTTGATCACATAACTTTGAACCTGCACCATCGATCATACATCATTCATTGTTGTGAAACATATTCCTTCATTTCTCTATCAGTGATGTGAATGGTCATGTCAATCACCTTTGGATCAACCACCATTCAATCTCCACTGTCCCCTAGTATCTCATTGGTTAAAAGCATGGACCCACAAAATCTTAGTAGGTTGTTGGGAAACTGCCATCTATCTTCCTTTGACATCATTCTCCAATATTGTTCAATGCACATCGCTCATCACTTAAAGCTTTATATCTCAATGATGTGTAAGTATGATGCACTAACAACCAACAATGCAATAATATTCAGCCACTTGTACATGCTGATGTCACAAACCATTTCCATTTCTCATCGCACAAATCATCTAAATGCTTCGCTTCACAACAATGATGTGAAGCGAATGTGCAAAATTTTTCCATGTGTTTCCTGGACCCACAGTCAAGTTCTATTGTCTGATCAAAACCTTGTTCAATCTCCATCATTCCTGACTCCTCCATGAGGCATGGACGAGGTCCCACCATAAGTGTCATGGGCTAGTAGGCACCATTAGATCTACTTGATCACAACTATTGATAAATCTCCATCACACATCACTAAACTTCAAGCCAACTTCAAAGAGCCTTCCACAATGCATGGAACCTTAGTGATATGATGTAGGAGCATCCAGTAGTGTAAGGAAATCTTGCATCACCCAAAAAAAATGTTTTCTTTATTTTCTTTATTTGTTTGAGTCCCATGATGGCACATAAGAGGTATAAGACTGTCAGACATCAAAAATAGTGAAAAATGAGAAATTACTATTTTTAGTAAGTCAGCCTAAACGGCCTTGTATGGACATGCAAATTTACCCCAAGGAGTAGAGCTGAAAAACATTTTCGGTCGCGAAAGAATCACCTCAATACCTTGCATGGTTTGAGAGAAATTAAAGATTCCGTCCCAAGAAATTTCTCCAACGCAGCTTCAAATTCAGATATAAAACTTTAGAGGCTCCAAAACAAGTCAAAAAGAGGCCGAACCGACCTACGGTGGGTTCACATGTTGTAATAGAAAATCGGACACCCACATCAAAATTTATGGCCCTGCAAAGTTGGTCCTCTAAAAAGCGAATTTCATAAAAAATTCTTCCTAGGCTAGAAATCAAACGGTGAGACTTTTGGAACTAAAACAAAAAAGGGAAATTTGATCTTTCTAGAACATTTTAGGGAGGTTATTGGGGAAAATAAAAAGGGTTAAGTGGGGGTTGTAGAAGGTGGCCCTGATAGTGCAGATTGTGGTTCCGAATAGTATATTTTTATTTTTAGAGTTGATTTTTTTGTAATAAATCAAGCCCATGAGGCTGTAGCGTGTAAGCTTTGAATTTGTAATTTCATTTTCTGAAAATAGTTGAAAGTGATTCTTTTTTTTGTCTTGCATCTTCGATTTTGGTATTTGTTGTTGTGATTTTTGTGGGTTTTTGGTGGTGTGGCCCTCATAACGATATCTATTGGATGTGCAAATATGGAGTGCACACCATTCAATCTTCAAAATAGCACATCAACAATATCAATCGAAAGACTAGGTAATGGGGTTGGTCACTGAATGAGCTTAAAGAAATAAGTTACAACTTATGCAACTGGTAATAACTAACAAGGAGTCAGTGAAAAAATATAAAACCTATTAAGGCACCATGACTACAAATACCTAGGGTTTAATTGATAAGCCCTAAAATTGTCTAAGAGCACAAACAATTCCATTCTAAGCTCAACCTTCAGCCTCTGGACCTACAACTTATATTTCTGATAAGCTCTCAGAAAACATGTCAAATCTAGCCTTTGATTTCAATTTAGATTCCTAGAAGATTACTTTGCAATTTTACAACAACAATGGATGATAACATTGCAACATTTAGAGCAACTTTTGTAGCTTACAATCCATCTTCTAGAACCAGATCCTTAACATACCATATCTCACTTAGACATTAATGAAAAAAATTTGAAATCAATGCCAACATACCATATCTCACTTAGACATCAATGACAACATTTTGACATCAATGCCAACATACCCTTCATAAAGGATCAGTTCCATCTCACACTTGATCCCCTTTTGACATCAATGACAACAATATCCTAACAACTTTTTCCAGTTTGACTGATGATTTCTTGATCTCAATCTCTTTTATTTCTAAGAATTTTGTATGTTCTTCAATCAAAATTTCTTTTTCTTTCTTTCACTTCTCTTTTTCTTGTGCAAACTCATCATTCACCTTCCATAACTGATAACCAAGAGACAAGGTTGTATGGTGAATTGGAGTTCTTATGGGTGGATATCTTTGATCTAGTATTGCAAGTTCTCCATCCCTTATTTTAGTAATGTCCAATTGTGCCAATAAATCTAGTTTTTACCATGGCCATATGTTTGGAATTTTTCTTCTAATTCTTGTATTTTGGTCTCCCTTTCCTTGTCTTT
Source organism: Sequoia sempervirens (assembly GCA_007258455.2). Taxonomy (NCBI): domain Eukaryota; kingdom Viridiplantae; phylum Streptophyta; class Pinopsida; order Cupressales; family Cupressaceae; genus Sequoia; species Sequoia sempervirens. Next base: position 918,674 of record VDFB02256132.1, read on the forward strand.
CTTTTCATAAGTCTTCACTAACTCTTCCAAATGTTTTATTTTGTCCAAGGCTTCCTGAAGTTCTTTCCTAATATTTCTATCTTTTATATACATTTCCTTTGTTTCCTTTTTACATTTTTTAGGGATATTTCCCTTCCCTTCAGAGTCTATTTCTACCAACATTACATCTTCCTCCTGCCATTCTTTCCCTTTTCCTCTTCTTTAGGTTTTTCCATACTCCCCCTCATTAAACCTTGTTTCTTTAATCTGCCTAAATGCCTAGGTGTAGTCTCATTTTCAACACCCTTCTTCTTTTGAGCATCCTTCTATTTCTTCGATGTTTTAGAAGGTGTGGGTGTTGTGGATGTACTACCTCTTCTATTCTTGGGTTTTGATGGTTTTTAAGAAGATGGAATTTCTTCCATTGTTGGTGACCTAGACTCTGGCACATTATGCTCCTCTGGCTCACCTTGGCTATGGGTAGGTGAAGCCATAGGTGAGACAGGGAAACTTTCTCTTATAGGTTCAGATTGTGGATCAAAAGTTTCAAGTACTATAGGTACCTCCAATAAACTATTAATATCATCACATTTCTTAAAATCTTCCTAGTCTACTTGTGGGTACTAAATTCTCAAGCTTCATTTTACTAGTAGGGCAATCAAATAGTGGTGTGATAAGGTAGTGTCACTTTTTTTCCTTTGATACTCCGATTTCATTCTTTCCAACATATTATAAATAAAATTTGTCACATTTACTACCCTATTGTGGCGAAGGTGACTAAGCAATTTAAAATGTACAGTATACAAAATATTTTTTCTACCGTCATAGGTAAGATATCTAATGACATAGGAAGCACAATTATTCCAAAACCATGGAAGAGAGAGACTCTTTGTACCTTGTGACGATGAATCCAAATTTTCTCCTCACACACACAACTCCTCTTTTATAGCCACTACATTTGCATGTGCTAGAAATTCTACTCAAGTTCTAGGTAAACTAGAAACCTATGCTATGGCAACTTTAGATGCATCCATTAATAACCCTTTCACCATTGATTCATCATGCTCCAATGTGGCTGCAAACCTTCTTGCTATATCATTGTCAAATTCTATTAGTTTCAAGAAATAATCGAGCCAACCCACTCTTGTGAAGATAGGTAAGACCATTGCATCTTCTAGTGTTTTCTTGTGGGTGGACGACTATCTCCTTATAATGTCTCCTCTCATTGTAAATATTTTTACTCTACTCAATGTGTTAACCTTGAAAATTTAGCTTAATTCCACTTCACCACCTTCAAAACCCTTCTCTTGTTCTGTTGTTTCCTCATACACTTTCATTACCATACTGTAACTACAACTCCCCCTCTTAGTATCAACTTAATTGAGCTCAAAAATGGGTTTTGGGTTTGACTTAGCTCAAGTTCACCATCTTGAAAACTCTTCTCTTGTTCTGTTGTTTCATCATAAACTTTCATTACCATACTATAACTGCAACTCCCTCTCTTAGTATTAGCTTAATTGAGCTCAAGAATGGGTTTTGGGTTTGACTTCAAAACCCTTCTCTTGTTCTGTTGTTTCCTCATACACTTTCATTACCATACTGTAACTACAACTCCCCCTCTTAGTATCAACAAAAAGTAAGTGTAATTTTAGGAGGGTTTTGCATGTAATATCTGTTGTTTGAATTTGGTTTAAAATGGTGATAAAAAAATGAAAAAATGATTGAATTGTACCCTCCCCCTAAGGGTGATCCTACAATACTGGTTTACAATTTTTGGGAAAACTTGACATTGAACTAATTTATTTTAACTAAATATTCACTTTCGGGCACCTATAATGGCTAAATCGTGAGGAATTTGAAGATGATGCAAACTAGTGATTTGTGACATTTTGTCTATAGATTCTAAATATTTTTTTTTTAATTTTTTTTAATTAGATTGCACTTCTTTTTCCATCTCCTTCAAAAACTAGTTTTTAACAATAAATACTACTTTTAAAGAGTGATGTCACTGGCTAACACATAACTTTTTTATTATGAAGGATAAAATTTTATTTTTTTTGAATTTAGATTCATAACTACGATATCTAGTGCATGGAATTGGTTTTGTAGCATTTCGTTGAATATTTTTTCTTAATTAAGTTTCAAAGTCAAACCTTTTACAATTTACATATGATTCTCTAGCTAAAGCATAAATTTTTTTGTATGTATTGAAATTCAATTTTTTTTGTTGGATTGAGGACATCAATATCTAGTGCACTAATATTTTTCAATTTTTTTTTGATATTCTACTATTTTTCCACATGTGTAGAAGAGAGCTTGATTTTTTGTGAAAAACCTATGGTTAATCAAAATAAAAAATAAAATACATTATAAAACAAAAAAATATTAAAATTATATTCGATGGATAGCTCGTTCCAAGGACTACCATCATCCAATTGGGTTTGTGAAGTCTCCTTTATTTTCATCCTCAACCCAAGCTTCGAAGGGAAAAAATATGCTAAAATTTGGTGCAAGAGGGGGAGAAGGAGGAAAAAGGGGGGTTTGAATGAACCCAAGTTTGAGCAAACCCCCCTTGGAGGTTCGCTAGAACTATGGTTTGAATGAACCCTAGTTCGAGTGAACCCCCCCTTATATTCACTTTTCCATTGTTTTTGTTATAAAAAAATGCAAAAAAAGTGGGTCCCATCATTTAATAGGGTTTGCTCGAAATAGGGTCCATTCGAACCCCTTTTAGATCCATTCAAACACCCTAGTCCATGTGAATCCCTAAAAAGAAATTTTATTTCATAGGAGTATTTTTGCAATTTTCCTTCCTCACTAGAATTGTAAACCGGTATTGTGGGATCACCCCTAACTTAAGGTATGAAGTGACCTCACTTCAACTCGTGATAGGCGAAGGTATGATTAGGAATTATGGAAATAAATGCTATATAAATATATCACATGCATAATTAAATATGAAAGACATAATGAAAGCATTAAGAAATCTAGAATAATCATGATAATTTACCTTGCATGCCTGTTGGATGTGATTGACTGGACATTGCACCTATGAGTTAATTGAAATGCATCTACAATATGATTTGATATGAACAAAAGTAATTGTAGTTGAATGAATGGTGAGGTGGCAGATGTAAGGTAATGAAACATAATAGAAAGATAATAATTGATGCTATAGTTCAAATGTATTAAACTCGAACTGGCAGTAGGAAATAAAAGAAGCATGCTTTAGATATGTGTTATGAAAGGATGGATGCTGCATGTGATAATTTTGAGATGAAAATGCATGAACTTCAATTAATGTGGTGCCAAGTAATTTGAATTTGTTTTGCTAGATGGTGCTATGGGTACCTTCAGCATCAAGTCCCATGTGACTGGTGATAGTTACAATGCTATAGGTCCCTACTACAACAGGACCCTTTCTGAATGTTGACAGTTGTGTATACAAAATAGGTCCCTTTAGAAAAATTATATACATCATTATAACCATGCTATGTGTGCTTGTGAGGTAGAATAAAAAAATAATCTTGAGTGATTTTAGGGATTAAGCTGTGTAGCTGAATCTATGAATTACTTGAAGGACCTAGTATATCTGCTACTACTAAGGAATCACTCTGTGTATCTGAACATGCATCTAGATTATTGTAAGGTCCATACTGCTGAAATAGAGAGAAAATAAAATCTTCCTTCTATACTGGTTTCTTTTAAAGCTTCAATCAGTTTCCATTAACCAGAAGTGAGAACCTCACTGCATATATTGTATGCAACTACACCACTCCATACCCCTTGCACACTAACCTTGACTTATTTCTTACTATAGCTGCATCTTCATTCAACTTGTTTCTAAACACTCATTTTGTGCCAATGACATTTTTGCTTGGGGGGTCTAGGAACCAATTCACATGTTTTATTTTTCTCAATTTTATTTAACTCTTCCTCCATGGCCTTTATACAACTATCATCCTTACTAGATTTAGAGAATATTTTTGGCTCAATTTGTGACAGGAGAGAAAAAATTACTTGTTCCTTATTCTTTGTAAGTTATCTCTTGGTTAGAACCCCATCATTTTTGTCAACAATTATTTGATTTGTTGGATGGTCCTTCTACACATACTTTGTAGGTGCTCATTCAATTTTTGGTTCACATGGTTCTTCCTCATTTTCTTTATCAACAATAACCTCTTGTTCATCTTCTAATTCAATCTCAAGGTTGGTTCTACTAGGCTTAACCTATTTTATATCTTCATCAATATTGGCATTGATGCTTTCCACCATCTTGTCCAGCCTCTTGTTGTAACACTTGTAAGCTTTGCTTTGGGTGGAATATCCTAAGAATATCTCTTCATTGCACCTTGAATCAAAGCTTACCAAATTTTCATCTTCTCTTTTTATGTAGCATTTGCTACCAAATACTTTGAAATTCTTGACAGATGTGGGTCTACCATACCATAGTTCATATGGAGTCTTTCCACTATTTTCTCTTAGAAGAGCTCTATTATGAATGTATATTGTAGTGTGAACTGCTTCCTTCCAAAAACTTTCTGTCAACTTGGTCTCAGTAAACATTGCTCTAGCCATATATTTAACTATGTGATTCCTTCTTTCAACCACTCCATTTTTTTGTGGGGTTCTTGGTGTAGAGTATTGCCTCTTGATTCCATGGTCTTCACAATACTTAATAAATTCATTTGATGTGAATTCTCCTCCTCTATTTGATCTTAAGCACTTGATTCTCCTACTGATCTCCTTCTCAACAAGCTTCTTGAATATCTTAAACTTCTCAAATTCCTAGCCTTGTCTTTTAGAAAGGTTACCCATGCCATTCTAGTGTAATCATCAATTAGTAGCATGAAATACCTCTCACCTTGCAGCCCTCTTGTCCTTGTGGGACCACACAGACTAGTATGAACTATTTGCAAGTGTTTTGTGGTTGAATAATCCTTTGTTGGAAACTTAATCCTTGTTTTCTTTCCTTGTTGGCATCCTTTGTAGGTAGTATTTATAGGCTTGATTATCCTTGGCAAGTTTCTTACTAGCCATTTTGAGATTATTTTGACCAAATTTTCAAAATTGGCATGCCACAATCTTCTATGCCACAACCAACTCTCATATGTTTGACTTATCAAACAATTTTGGCCTTTTAATTCACAAAGGTTGTAGAGATTGCTATCAGTCCTTACTCCTTGTACAATTGTATTACTATTCTTTCTTGTCTTGTAGCTTTCAAAATTAAATACTACTTTGTAACTTTTATCACACATCTAGCTAATGCTTAGAAGGTTATTTTTCAGCCCTTCAACAGAAAGGAAATATTTTTTCTTATTCTTCCCATATAGGCTCAAGATTCCTTTACCATAAATCTTTATAGTAGTATTATAATCTAAGCTTACCGATCCTTCTTTAAACTTCTTGAGCTCATTGAATTTGCTTTTATCTATAGTTATATGATTGGAGTAGCCACTATCAATTACCCATAAACTTTGATGTTATGCATATAGTACAGTTTGGGAAATCAGAGATTGAGTTGGAATTTGCTCTTTTTCATGCCACACTTTCTTAGATTTCTTTTCAATCTTCTCTCCCTTTTCCTTAGGAACCTTGGGTTCCTTTTCCATTTTTGAGTTTTTGTTCTTCTTCTTCTCAAATTGAACATTTGGTCTTATAAAATTTGTTCTATAGTTTCTAGCTATATGACCAAAATTGTTGCAGTTGTAATAGATTGCATTCATACCAACTAAGGGAGCAAATGGATTTTTGCTTAAATAATATGTACTCCCCTTGGGAATGACTCTACATTCTCTAGCCTTATGACCAAACTGATTACTTGTATAACAATATGCATGAAAGTATGAAGAATACCTGGTCATAGCATTTCCTTGAGTCGAATGAGGTTATCTTCTTTGTCTTGACCTCCTTGAATCATGTACTCTTGCAAGTCTATCCACATCCATTCTTTTCATGTTCTGCTTCTTCCTTTGTTGATCATGAACTGATTGGTTATTCTTCTTGTTTTCCACAAGCTTATTTACTTCATCTATTTTTTTTGACTCAATAGAATTCTCTTCTCCATAAACATCCTCCTTACATGATTTATTACCATTTGAACTTGACTTTTCTTCTACCCTAAATCTTTCATAAAGTTTAATAGAGTCACTGGAAAAGGAACTCTTTCCTTTTTCCAGCCCTAATCCATATTTTTCTTTGTTAAAGGGCTTATGAGTACTCAATAGCTCATCCAAAAAATTTGATCCACCTTTTAGCTTCAACCCTTTTTCAACTTGCTCTTTAGCTTTCTCTAAATCCTTTCTTAAGGAAACTACTTCTGCCTCAAGCTTCGAGTATTTGTCTATTTTATATTCTACTTTGGATTTCATCACGTCTTCCATTCTTTTGGTTTCCTCCACTTGAAGTGTTAGACTTAATACCATCTGATTAGATTCCTCATGATATTTATATAGATTCCTATTCTCCTTTTTCAATCCTTAAGCTTCATCTCTCAGAATGTCAAGATCTTCTAAGGTAGAAATAAGTTCTCCTTCCAACTCAATTTTAGCTTCTTCACAAAGATGTTTTCCCATGATACCATGATTTTGTTTCATTAAGTCGTTGGCCATTAAGAGAAATTATTTCTTTTATCCTTTCATTAAAAGATAATCTAATTCATCATCAGAACTATCATTAGCATCAGATGAATCACTTTCTTCTTGAATATACATGATCTTATTTTTCTTTCCAAAATTCATGCTTTTGGAATAGTAGATTTTCTTCATCTTATAGTCTTCTTCTTGTTCAGGGTTTTCCTTCTTGTAGGGGTATTTTGAAGCAAAATGTCCTATTTTACCACAATCAAAGCATTTGAAAGTTAGCCTACCTTTGTACTTTCCAGATCCTCTCCTTAATCTCCTGATGAAGTTTTCTTCTTCCTCACCAATCTCTCCTTGTTCAGATGTGGTGGTTTCAACTTTATCTTTCTTAGGTGCTTAATCCTTTACTTTGTTGGCCACCTTGAAGGAAACTTCTTTTTTGGATGGTTCTACATCTCTCATACTCATCTCATATGTGATGAATATTCCATGTAGTTCATTAAGAGTAAGTTTGTCTATCTCTCTTCCTTCCTCTATTCCCAAGATCTTAGATTCATACTTGTATTTCATTGATCTAAGAACTTTTAGTACAATTACCTCTTCTTTTACTTCTTCTCTATATCCTCTAATGGAGTTTACTATATCATTAACTCTCTGAAGATAGTCTATAGACTTATTTTCTTCTATCATCTTTAGTCCTTCAAATTTGGCCCTCAATACTTGAATCTTGGCCAATTTTACCCTGTCATCTCCTTCGTAGATCTTCTTCAATGTATCAAGACATCTTGTGCATTCTTACAATACATAAATTTTCTATGCACACTCCTAGACAAGCTATTGTAATAGTAAACCATGCTTTTTCATTATTCTCATAATCTATTGTTGTTGCTACATCAGTAGGAGTTGTGTTTGGTAGAATGTATCCATTCACATAAGACATCCACACATCAAACCCTAAATATCCCAAGTATCTGTTAATCAATAAACTCCAAAAAGTATAATCTTTCCATCGAACCTGGGTGGCTTGTTTATGGAGGAAATTTCTTGACTGGCCATTGTGTTCACAAATCCAAGAATCTACCTGAGGTGGTTAAGCTTCTCCTAGGGAAAATGTGGCTCTGATACCAATTTTTGGAACAAAACAATCTATTGAGATGGGGGTGAATCAATAGATATTAAAATTTTAATTCATTTACCTTTAGAGAAGATTGACTCTTTAAACATTTAGTGTGTAGAATGAATCATGAAATACAAAAATTAAAGAAGCACACTATCTAGCAACTCATAACAAAAGATGTACGTGGAAAACCCAAGATGGGAAAAACCACAGTGAGCAAATGTTGGAGCTACTATCCTAATCTAGCCTAAAAAATAAACCTTATGTTACAAATTTTAAGGGAACCAACCCTCAGGAGAGTCCAATCCCATAAAATGAGCACCAAATTAGTTATCTAATGGAACTATCCTATCAGATTTACAACATAAATGATTATTACAATTTGTTCATTAAGAACACAATTCAATGTTATAGCTTACTTTGCAACTGCTCAAGTTTCTATTGCTTCCAGCGCAACTCTCTTCTCTACTCTGCACCCCTCTATTATGCTCTATTTTTTTTCTTTTTCTTTAGTGCAATCTCGGTTTGCCTCAATGAACCCACATACACCTTATGCAACTCTCTCCTTTTATTTTCAATGTATTCTACATTTTTTCACTATCTCACTGTCACTTCTCAACTAGTTGTATTACCTTTTTACAATATTCTCATTGTGTTTTTTGTGTAGTTTCTATCCAATGATTATTGCCTTGGGATTCTCCACCATGATCTGATCCTCTATTAGGGTTCTAGGATGTCTTCATGGTCATACAATTGGATTGAGTTGCACAACAATAATTTTTAGTGCAGAAAATTTTCCCTCATTCTCTCTCTATCAAACCCTAGGATTGGATATGCATTTAACACATCCTTCTAATTATTTGATTTGATCTCAATTCTAACCTCTTTAGCAATCTGTGTTGCTGCTCTATGTATCAAATCAAAATTACATTTGTCGTTGATGCAGGTAGAAAATTTAATTTTCACCTCTATGTCAGTTTATAGGAGAAACCTTGTTTACATGGACTTAGCTGTTTGTGATCTTCACTTTCACATCTGGGTTGTCAATTACCAATCTTCATGCCATGATCTAGAGTCCTTCGTTCATTATCTTACCTTTAAACCCTAATTGAAAGATAAATGGTATTTAAATCTCCATCATTGATCACATTTCCTTTGGAATCACAACCATTGTGTATCACTACTACACATAGGACATCCACATCTATTTTTGTGATGTGAAGAGACAATGATCACCATCTGATTGCATACCTTTGAACCTGCACTATTGATCATACAATGTGCATCGTTGTTATACATATGCCTTCATTTCTCCATTAGAGATGTGAATGGTCATGGCGATCACCGTTGGACCAACTTCCATTCAATCTACATCGTCCCCTGCTATCCTATTGGCTAAAAGCTTGGCCCCATAAAATATTAGTGGGCTATTAGGAAACTACCATTTGTCCACCTTTGACATCATTCTCTAGTATCATTCAATGTAAATTGCTCATCACTGAAAGGTTTATATCTCAAGGATGTGTAAGTGTGATGCACTAACACCCAACGATGCAACGATTTTCAGCCACCTATCCATGCTAATATCATAAACCACTTCCATCACTTTTCACACAAATCATCCAAACACTTCGCTTCACAACAGTGATGTGAAGCGACCTAGCAAAAAATTCCCATGTTTCTACTGGACCCACCATCGACTTCTTCTATCATCCAATCAAAACCTTGTTTGATCTCCACTATTCCTCACTCCCCAACGATGCATGGACGGGGTCCCACCATAGGTTTCATGGGCTAGTAGGAACTGTTGGATCCACTTGATTGCAACCATTGATAAATCTCCATCACACATCACTAAACTTCAATCTAACTTGAAAGAGTCTTCCACAATAAATGGAACATTAGTGATAGTCATTGGATGTGTAAATATGGAGTGTGCACTACTCAATCCTCAAAGAGAACATCAACGACATCAACTAGAAGACTAGGTAATGGGGCCAGTCACCAAATGAGCTTAAAGACATAAGTTACAACTTATGCATCTAGTATCAACCAACAAAATGTCAATGACAAAACATAAAACTTGTTAAGGCACCGTGACTATAAACACCTAGGGTTTAACTGATAAACCCTAAAACTACATGAGAGTACAAACAATTCCATTCTGAACTCAACCTTTAGCCTCTGGACCTATAACTTATAATTTTGAGAATCTCTTAGAAAACCCATGTCAAATCTGGCCTTCGATTTCACTTTAGATGCCTGGAAGAGTACTCTACAATTTTATTACAACAATGCATGACAACATTGCAATATTTTGAAAAAAAATTGTAGCTTACACTCCATCTTCCAAAACTAGATCCTCAACATACCATATCTCACTTAGACATCAATGAAAACATTTTGAAATCAATGCCAACATACCATATCTCACTTAGACATCAATGAAAATATTTTGAAATCAATGCCAACATACCATTTCTCACTTAGACATCAATGAAATTTTTTTGACATCAATGCCAACATACCCTTCATATAGGATCAGTTTCATCTCACACCTAATCCCATTTTGAGATCAGTCACACCAATATGCTAACAACTTCTTCCAGTCTGACTGTTGATTTTCTAATCTCAATCTCTTTTCCTTCTAGCACTTTAGTATTGTTGGACAGTGTTTGTCATTAATGTCAAAGGTCTCATAGTGGTCTTGGTGCTTCAAAGATCAAAGTATAGTTTCTCTCGTTCATGCTTGTCTCAAGGTATCTCATGTTGCTTCAAGGTTGTCACAAGGTTGCATGTTCATTCATCAAATCCTTCATGTTCCTTGATGCAAAGTACTTTGTTGATGCAAAATGTGTATTTGTCCTTTGTTGATAGAATGGTTTTATTTCAAAGAATGTCATTGTTGGTCATTCAAGGGTATATAAGATGGTATTGAGCATTCATTTCATTCCAATATGATTGTTGACCTTCATGACAAAGACAAAGTGGTGGTTGATCTTCTTGAAAAAGTGTTTGTTGCTCATTCAAAGAGTTTCTTCATGACAAGGTAATTGTTGATCTTCAAATTTATTCAGTGGAGGTGTTTTGCATGCCTAATTATTGAAGGTAGTAATATGGGAAGTATTTTTTTTATGAATCTTAATTCTTTAACAAGGGCCTAAAACCTAATGTTCATGGTTCTTCAAAGCTTATTCTTTTTTTTGATGTCAAAGTTCATGGTGGTTCTCATGGTCTCATGGTGTTCAATCATTGATTCCACTCATTGATGATGCAAAATTTTCATGTTGTTGATGCCATCTCTTTTTGATACAAAGGTGCAAAGGATAGGTTAATAGATTTATATTTGATGTTCACTATGAATTTGAGAGATAGGGTATGACAGAGTGAAATTTCAATCATGCAAAGACAAGATGGTTTCCAATGATAGGTGCATGAGATGCCACAAGGGTTATTATCTCATGACAAGGATATGGCTATCAAAGGATTATTGCTTCATAACAGAGTTGTTAATTTATGTCTAAGGTTTGTTTCAAGCATAATTTTTATTTAAAAGGTATATTCTAAAACCCTAAAGATCTAAGGTTTAAGGCACATGATGGTTTATAATACAAGTCTTCATATCTTATATTTTAAAGCTGATTTATTATCATGGGTTTAATTTTTTTTTGCTTAAGTCTCTATCTAGGACTTATTTCTAAACAACTAATGATCAGTTTTTAAAGAATGACTATGCAGGTTTTTGATCAAGGTATTTCATAGTTTGAAATGCGGTTACTTCATAGAAAGGATTTCATTTTGACGATAGATCAATAGTCAAGTTTTTTTGTTGTGTAACTTTTTGAATGTGAATAGTCAATGTTGGCACCATTTTTTAAAAGAAAAGATTTTTTATAATGTAAGTGCGGGTGACTATGATATGCTTTGTAGAGGGAGTTTGATGTGTAAGATTTGTATATATTCAAATGGAAATATGATAGTTTTTTATGGTGAGATTTTGTGCACAAGATGGAGTTGAAAAATATTGATCAGTGATGAAGGGAGAGGTAGTTTTTTTCATGTAATGATCATTTTGAAATTTTTTAAAGTATAGTGAGGACTTATTGAGCATGATATGAGAGGATGAAGATATAGATAATGGTGTGCATATACTTATACCAAGAAGTTGTGAGGAAGAGTTGAATATCAACAGTCAGGGTTAGGTTTTTTATTTTAAATATTGAATTGATTTAGTGACAGAGATATTCAAGACTGTGATATTGTGTGAATGAGTGTAGAAAATATAGTGGTACAAAAATTTGAATAAAAGCATAGATGGTGTATTTATATGATTATTTTTACTGCAAAAAATATAGAGAAACATGAATATGGTCTTGGTGTCTAGAAGGCAATTGAATTCACTGCATTGTGTAATTGAAGCTAGTGATGATTGTCTACAAAGTGATTGAAGGTACCAGAATTGAGTGAGGTCCTCTTGTTTTAGTTTGAAGCTAATATGAGCTTTGTGAGTATGAGATGAGTTTTCTTAATTGGAGTATGTTAAGCAAAGATAATTGTTATAGAACAGAGCAATGTATTCTAAGTGATGAATCTACCATGAACTAAGTAGGATAATTTAATGTTTCAGGGAGTTGAAAAGTTTTGATTGGAACAATAGGTTTGTTTTCCTTCTACAATTGAACATGATGTTGAATTTATCGAAGCTTTTTGGAATGATTTGTATGGAAACAGAGTAAGCCTCTGATTTTACTTTTTCTTTGTATTTTGATTGGAGGTGAGTGTCAATATGACATGGAGCTTTTTCCAATGAGGCTTGAATGATTGTCAAAGAGGCTTGACTATTAGCCAGTGAGGCTTATTGTATTTCCAGTGAGGTATACAAGCTATAAACAACACGTTTTTAGTAGAGCATTTGTTTAGAGTGGTTTTTTCACCCTTTTAGTGTTTTTCCATTCATAAATATTATGTCTCATCTCTTCTTGGTGATGTGTTGTTTTGTGATTCATATGTGATGTTGTGACTTGCATACCTTTGTATTTCCCCATAAAATATAATATCTATTTTTTTGAAAATTATGTTTATATGATTTGTTTTATTGGATCACTAATTCCCCCTCCCTCTTAGTGATCCTTAGTATTCCTACAATTGGTATTAGAGTAGTAGGTTACCTGGAAACTTTTAATAGACTTGGGTAGATTCTGGAGGTGGAATACTATGGGAAAGAGGTATAGAAATAAAGTTTCTAAAAAGGACAAAGATCTGCATTAAAAGAAAGAGAAGCTTATTGCTAAAGTTGATGATGTTTCTAATGTTCTTGGCTCTAAAGAATGTCATGCAGGAATGTATGATAAAAAAAGGGTGAGTTACAGTTCATGGAGGTTGCAAATGAGTCATATAATGAAAATGATGAAGATGAAGCACGAGTTTATCTTGAATATGAAATGATTCTTGCCTTAGATTAATTAAAGAGAGAAAGAAGAGATAAAGATGAATTAAAGAAGAATTGTGTAGAATCTGATCAAATTATTGAGAAACTAAAGTTACAATTGAAGAGTCTAGAAAAATTGAAGAAACCACTTGTATGAAGTTACAAACCAAAGTAAAATATTGCCAAAAGTTAGAGGTTGAAATGCTATCCCTAAAGAAGTAATTGGAGAAGGTAAATCAAGATTTGAAAAGAAGTCTAAAAAATGAGCAGAGTACTAAGTTGTTTGAGAAAATGTTGCTTAGCCAAAAAATATTTGTCTAACAAATCTAGGATAGGATATGCAGTAGAAGCAAGTAACAAAGATGCTATAGTGCTAAAGAAGATAGTGAAATTGATAATTCTATCAAAAGAGCAGAACGTGTACAAGGAGAATCAAGTTTTACTTCCATAATGCCTACAAATCAGATTAATCATAAAGATGGATACATAAGATTTCATGATCCTAATAAAATTCTAAAAACAAGATCATCAACAAGGAAAATCAGGTATAATTATTCATGTTTCTATGGTTACTATTACTCTTGTAATGATTATGGACATAAAGCAATTGATTGTAGGAGTCAATCTGCATTTTATAAAAATATGGAAGTAGTTTGTTATAAATGTACAACCCTTGGACATATAGCATAATTTGTTAGAGTAAAGGTTTTAACTTAATTATGTTAATTAAGTTACCTTTATTCCTCTCTTAAGATTTCACTTTAGTTTGCATATTGTGACATTTAATAATTATATTAATTATTAAATGTCTACCTATTAGGGTTAATTTTTAGGTTTTGCTTGATCTCCTTTTAAGGATTGATCTTTGTAAATATTTCATTCTATTGTTATGATAATATATCTCTCATATTATAGAGCTTCAAAACCCTCTCTTTATTTTTTCTCCACTATCTTCCCTATGACAGGTATCTCTTTGCATGCAGGTGTTCTTGGACTCTGAAATTGGTTTTGACAACTTCTACATGGTATCAAAGAGTGGACTTGCTGTAGCCTATTCTTGTTTTGAAGAATTTGGAGCTACAAGGGTGTGATCAGGCTTTCACAGGTTTTCAGGTTTTTTTTTTTGGATTTGGCTTACTTCATTCTTTGGGTTCATTTTGGGCCCAAACAGACCTTGTCGTTGGATTCACAATGCCCGAAAACCCCTATTTTCATAAAAATCTTGTCCAATTTGGTGACAGTTTATCAGGAAAGCAAAAAAATTTGGCCCCAAGGTTGAACGGCCCCAGGGCATGATTTCCAAGGTGAAAAATTGAAAAAATTAAAAAAACTGTAGTTTTTTTTATTTTTTAAAGCACGGCCAGTGTAAAAGGGCCGAACCACTAGTCCACTGCCAAGCGGCCACCAGCCACCTAGTGGCCACCGATGCTCAACCCCTTCTCCACCTACGGTAGCCACCTACACTGCCTGTGCCACCCACCGCTTCGCTCAGGCCTTAGCCCCCGCGGGCTCCCTAAGCTCTGCCAGCGGTCCCTTTGGAGACTGGGATCCGGTACTTAGCTACCCAACCCCTAAGCCTCAGTCACATAGAAGACCATGGGCTCCACCAAGGAGCTTGCGCCCAGCCCCCTGGTCACCCAATGGACCAGGGGAAAAAAAATTTTAGCCCCCAGGGCTTGCAGGGGGCCAAGTTGTGCTTTTTTAGCTACTTTCACAAAATTGGACATATCTTGGGCGTTTTAACTTGGATTTTCAAACGAAAATAGGTGTTGGAAAGCTGTCTCCAAGCCCGTCGTGATGGTGTAGGAGTTTTTCAAAATTTTCTAGTTTGTTTTCCTTTTTTCACATTCAAAGTCAGATGATTTTTTTGCACTCTGGGGGGCATAACTTGGTCATTTTTGCTCTATTTTTAAAAAACTAATAGGCGTCAAAAATATCTTCTAATGCTCTATTCAGATCTTCTATTATTTTTTCCAAAAAAATTATCATGTACACAAGATTCAGTCTGAAGCCTGTTTGCTTTTTTCTTGCTTTTTCGCTAAAAAATCACTACTAGGGTTTGGTTTCTTGCATTGTGGGGGGGAGTTTTTTTTTCTTACTCTTTGTAATTTACTTCAGAAAAATAGAAACTCTTCACATTAAACATTCATTAAATCTCTCCAAACATGGCTGAAAACCCTTCTACTGTTGAACTTCTTAGACCTCACAACTATCACACTTGGAAGGAATTCATGACACGTCTTCTTAGATCAAAGGGGTTGTGGTCCTGTTTAGATAAAGTTCAACCAGTTTTGACACGGCCATTTGAGGTTATGCAACATAGGAATAAGATGGATGAGGCTATGGGTTTGATTTCCTTACATGTTTCAGATATCTTGTTGTTTCATCTTGATGGGTGTAATAGTCCTCTTGAAATGTGGACCAAGTTCAGTGATTTATTTGGTACCATCAATGAGTTCCATGCAATATAGATTGAGGAAGAGTTGACTTCACTTGTACCTGATTCTTTTCCCTCTATTGAGGACTTTCTAATGAAATTCAAACAACAAAGATCTCTTCTACAGGGTTGTGGTAAGAACAAAACAGATGAGGAGTGTATTTACATGATTCTCTCTAAACTTCAAGGTCCTTTTCAAATATTCTATTTGACATTTTATTCCACCATGGATGCGTTGGGAAACCGCTTTACCATGCCTACTTTTGAGGTGTTTTGTGATTGGTTGACATGAGGGAAGGCCAAGATATCACAGTTGAATGCTCTCACATGATCTAAGAACCAAGCATTGGTAGCTCAGTCATCTAAAGGGAAAAAGAAGTAGAAAATGAAGCCCAAGATAGATTCAGTAGGCAATGAGAGTTCCTCCAAGCCACCTCCTAAGACTAATTCAAAACCACAGTTCAATTCTAAATAGGGAAAATATTTGAAGTCTAGTGAGTCTTCCTCCAAGACTAAGAAGAAATCTGGTGATCCTTGCAGTTTATGTGGCAAGGAAGGACATCCAGTTTCCAGGTGTTGGAAATGATTAGAGGCTTTAGAGGAATTCATGTAGCAACATAATATCACCTCACCACAGCCTCCTTCCCAACCAACAGGGAAAGTTCATGCTCTTTCTGCACGAGCATTGTCATTAGGATCCACTTGGATTCTAGATTCTAGTGCTTCTCACTATATGACACACACATGATTTGGTCACCACACTTGCCCCTACTAGCACTACACATATTGCAATTGGTTACTCAGCACAACTTTCAGTTGAGGGTTTAGGTATTGTTTCATTGGATGGTGGTTGTCTTTAGGATGTGCTTCTAGTTCCTAAAATTTTGACAAACCTTCTTTCCGTTTATCAGATTTTCCACTCTAACTCTAGTAAGACAGTTGAATTCTCACCACATGATGTGGTTATTCAAGAACTTCATGATATTGACTTGGTTGTGGCTACTGGGAGTGTTGATTCTGCATCTCGATTATACAGATTTGATGGCTTTGAGAGTTCAGACACTATTGGTTCCTCTCTTATAGCACACGCAGACTCAGTGAATAGGCTTTGGCATGAGCGTTTTTGCCATGCCAATTACATATATCTATAGCAGATGAGTACTCAGGCACTTGTGATAGGGATTCCTCAGATTTCCTATACTGATGGTGTATGTCGCGGATGTCCTCTAGGAAAACATCATTGAGATCATTTTCCTAAGGGTCGAGCCACATGTGCTTAGGCACCCCTAGAGTTGGTACACAGTGGTATTATGTCCTTTCTGATTCCTTCTTTTTCAGGGGCCTGATATGTGCTCACTTTTATTGATGACTTCTCCAAACATACATGGGTGTACTTTCTTAAGTACAAGTCTGATGTCTTTGATTCATTCAGGACTTTTAAGACATTTGTGGAGAAGCAATTTGGACTTTCTATCAGGAGGATATGCACAGATAATGGGGGGGAGTATGTTAATCAGGATTTCAAAGATTTTTGCACTGAGCATGGTTTACAACATCAACTTATAGTACCTTACACCCCTCAACAAAATGGTGTTGCTGAGAGAAAGAATAGAACCTTACGGGAGATGGAAAATTGTATGATACAGTCTCGAGCTATGAGTTCTTCATTTTGGGTTGAGGCAGTCAATTGTGCCACTTATATTCAAAATCGGATGCATCATAAGGCATAATGACATATGACTCCTGAGGAGGCTTGGACCCATTTCAAGCTTGATGTTTCTACATTCTGAGTTTTTGGTAGTGAGGCTTCGGAATTTATTCCTGATTCTCAGCAAAAATCCATGGAGAGGAAGAGCCGACCACTCATATTTATTGGCTACTGTGAGGATGTTAAGGCATACAGGTTGTTTGATCCTGATTCCAAAGAGGTCTTGTTTCAGCAGGATGTCCAGTTTGATGAGCGCTATCCTCAGATGGACTCTCCATCACTAGCTTCTCCCTCACTGCCTACTCCTCCCTCTTCATCTCTTGAGGATTACTTATCTCTTGAGGATGATGTAGATGATGATCCACCATCTCCACCACCACTAGCCGCTCAAAATTTTCCTAGGTGGGTCTATGTTACTATTGAGGCAGTTGGTTCTTTGGCAGGTGATCCTTCAGATACTCATCGTACTCGTGCTCAGACATCCGGTTCTAGTCTTTTGATTCATGCCATTTTGGATGATCCTCAAAAGTTTTCAAAGGAAACATGTCACCTTGTGTGGGATAGGGCCATTGATGAGGAGTATTCTTCTTTGATGAAGAATCATACTTGGGATCTTTGTCCTCTTCCTAAGGGAAGAAAGTTGGCTTGGTGCAAGTGGGTGTACCATACCAAGTATGTTACAGATGGTTCGATTGATAAGTATAAGGAATGTCTTGTTGTGAAAGGGTTTTCTCAGGTAGATGGTATTGACTACTCTGAGACCTTTGCTCCTATCACCAAGATGAACTCTATACGCCTTGTACTTTCACTTGCAGCTTCACAGGGATGGACAGTGTTTCAGATGGATGTGAAGAGTTCCTTCTTGCATGGAGACCTACATGAGGAAATCTATATGGAGCAGCCTCAGGGATTTTTGTAGGACACTTCTTTGGTTTACAGACTTTGGCATTCATAGTATGGTCTCAAACAAGCCCCTCGAGCTTGGTATGAGAGGATGGACTCTTTCTTGATTTCCTCTCACTTCACATACTGTCATTCCAATCACACAGTGTATATTCAGTGTCAGGAGGGTGATGTTTTGATTCTTGTGCTATATGTAGATGAGCTCATTCTTATAGGTAGATCATCCTCCATGATTCAGAGTGTTCAGAGAGACTTGATGGAGTAGTTTGAGATGACAGATCTCAGTCTTTTGCACTTCTTTCTGGGTCTACAAGTTATTCAGTCTTCAAATGAGATTTCCATATTTTAGCAGAAGTATGCTCTTGATATGCTTCAAATATTTGGCATGCTTGATTGAAAGCCTACCTCCACTCCATTTCAGTCAGGTGTTGTTTTGTCTTCCACTTGTTCTACTCCTTAAGTGGATTCCACTTTATATAGGCAGTTGGCCTTGCTTCTTGATTCTCCCATGATCCTCATGAGAGCCATTGGCAAGCAACCAAACTTATTTTGAGGTACATTTGGGGCACCACTCATTATGGCATTCACTACACTTCAGGATCCCCTCACATTATTGGCTTCACTGATTTAGATTGGGCTGGTGATGTCAGTGATCAGAAGTCTACTTTTGGCTTTTTTTCTTGCCTTGGTTCTAGTCTTATCACATGGTCTTGCAAGAAGCAGTCTGCTATTGCATTATCATCTATAGAGGTTGAGTATCGAGCAATAGTATTAGCTAGTCAGGAGGTTTTATGGCTTCACCAGTTGATGACAGAGTTTGGGTTTCCTCCTAATAGTCTCACTATTCTTTGGTGTGACAATCAAAGTGCCATTCACATTTCCCGCAACCCAGTAGAGCATCAATAGACTAATCACATTGAAATCCACATACATTTCATCAGGCAGTTGATTCAGGATGGTTCTCTCATATTGGAGTACATTCCTACAAAGGAGCAAGTTGTAGACATCTTCACTAAACCTTTGGAATCGCCGCGCTATCTTTAGTTTCTCTCCATGCTTGGGGTGAAGGAAGTTGTCCTTGGGGGGTCTTAGGGAGCCCTTCCTTCCTTCATGTTTTTTTTCAGCATGTTTCGTTATCTCTTTTTGGAGAGGAGTTTTTTTCCATTGGGTTTTCTCATTTACTCTGCTTTACAAAGATTTAGTTGTATTCGGGTACTTGATCAGGCCTAGTTGTCAAGACCCAATTTTACTTTCATGCATTGTAGTTACTTTTGATTTCTTGCACATGTTTGTAGCTACACTTTTGCTCATCTTTAGGGGGGGTGTTAGAGTAAAGGTTTTAACTTAATTATGTTAATTAAGTTACCTTTATTCCTCTCTTAAGATTT
Source organism: Sequoia sempervirens (assembly GCA_007258455.2). Lineage (NCBI taxonomy): Eukaryota > Viridiplantae > Streptophyta > Pinopsida > Cupressales > Cupressaceae > Sequoia > Sequoia sempervirens. Next base: position 938,218 of record VDFB02256132.1, read on the forward strand.
CACTTTATTTTGCATATTGTGACATTTAATAATTATATTAATTATTAAATGTCTACCTATTAGGGTTACTTTTAGGTTTTTCTTGATCTCCTTTTAAGGATTGATCTTTGTAAATATTTCATTCTATTGTTATGATAATATCTCTCTCATATTACAGAGCTTCAAAACCCTCTCTTTCTTTTTTCTCCACTCTCTTCCCCGTGACAGGTATCTCTTTGCATGCAGGTGTTCTTGGACTCTGAAGTTGGTTTTGACAAATTCTACATAATTTTATAAAAAAATCTTAGTGAGTTCATCTAATCATGATATGAGGCAAAAAATTTCAAACAAGAAAAGTAAAGAGTCTGAAAAGGCTTGGAAAAGGAAAGAGCCTAAGAAAATTTGGAGGAAACATGAACAAAAATAAAAAGAACCTATGCATGTTCTTTATTCACAAAAGGCATATCCTAGTGCATAAAAATTAGCATGAAGTCAAGGGTAGATGTTCAATGTTATATCTTTGACCCCAAGGTGAAAATTAAGTAGGTTAGTCAAAGATCAAGTGATGTTTTGGTGTGTGTTTTTTGCAATGGTAGGAAAAATTATGAAGTTATTTTTTCTGTTTTTTGAAACATTCATGCTCTTATTGGTTTTATAAATTGGAAAAGGTTGTAGCCAAATGTTGTAGTTGCAAGTGTTAATGAAGGTCATTCATTAAGGGCTAACAACTAGTTGGTGGATCATTTGTGTCAATGGTTGATATGACAGTGTCTACCTTCTAAAATCATAGTGGATGGCCTATCTTTCAAGTATTTCAAGGACAATGCACAAGTTTTTTAGTTTACTTGTGGAAATTTGTATAAGGAATGCTCAATATTGGTATGATCAATGGATTCTATGTTTTGACTGTGATATATTTGTCATAGTATGATATGGATAGTTGCTTCTGTTAGTGGTTTGTAAAGAAACATTGTACTTTGATGGACATGAATGAAATGGTTGCATGTGATAATGACTATGAAATTTTCTTATATCTCTTGATGAAAAGTGTAACCGTATGACAATGGATATAACTCTTTTTTCAGTGGACTATCATGCATCTATGATAGTGTTTTTGTTTGGTAGTGATATTATGCTTTCATGTTTGTTGATACAGTGTTATAATATTTCCTATTTCTATGACAATTTTTTTTATCAATGTTCAATGATGGTGGTAAAACAATTTGTAGCTAATAAATTTTAGTGGTTGCTTTCTATCTAAGTGTTGTTGATGGTGCTCTATTGGTTATAGTATTTTTAGTTGCCTAATGATCAAGTGTTCACCTCTTGTTTGTGGAAAACAGTCTATAGGTAGTGCTAATGGTGTGTGCATACAATGCCATTTGTTTTCACAGTGCAAGGTGATGTGCTTGACCTAAATATGGTTGGAGATATTAAGGAAGCTTCTAAACTATTTGATGAAATGCTTGAGAGGTACTTGGATCCCAATGAGTTTGCATACATATAAAGACACTAAAATAAAGGGTACTTGAAGAGGGATTTTAGATTCCACAAGGAGGTGATAGAAAAAGGAATAACTCGATATCTATGTACATACAATTTGTTGGATCTCAAAAATGCAGGTTACAAATCCTAAGAGGATTCCAAGCTCTATGATTAGACTTGGAACATTTTTGAACCAATGAATGGAGTTAACCTATATGGTTGATAACTCCCTACACTTCAGGCTCTACTAAACCTAGTTGGGCAGACCTTGATAGTTGAAGCATATTGTGTGACTTATTTCTATTTAAGGATCTATCCATAGTGGCATAAGATGTGGAATAGATGAAGGTTTGTTTACTACTCCTACTCCTAATGTGATAACTAGAAATTTAGAAATTGAAAGTGGATAAGTAATGTATAAATGAAATGTTAAACAAACTAGTGCTTTATTGGTTAAGTGGAGTCAACAAAATTTTATGACAAGTGACTATTATTGGTTATAGTTCTAATTGTTTGGCACTTAAGTTTGTTTATACTTTGTATAAACGTGCAAGAATGTGACTGAAAAACTCTACTTATTGATCCAATTGATCCTATTAGGTTATTGTGATTTATTAAAAGGATTTTAATCCTTCCTTGAAGGAACCAATTAAAAGAATCACAGAATGACAACGAATGTGTATTCACAAATGAAGTATATCCTCAATTTGAATAACAAGATAACATCAATGTGGAGACAGTATGACAATCTTATCAATTACCTAGCTCTTCTTACTAATCCAAATTCTACTTCTAGGTTACTGTAATCAATTAAAAGGAATTTAATTCCTCAATGGAAACCAATCAACTTGATTACACAATAACAACAAATGTGTCTTGATGAAATTGAATATCAACTTGGATACACAAATTCAAAAAATAGAGAAATAACAATGTGGAGACAACCAGATAATTGTTTAAATAAAAAAACACTAGACACCAATATTGAGTCATAGAATTAAAGAACTTCCATTGATTTCTGCCAAAAATTCATGCATGCATCATGGTCCATATAGTATAATTTATATAATAAACATTCTGAAAAGTATCTCTTGTATATCTCCTATTCTCTCCCTATTCACTCTTACTATGTAATCATTACATGTCCAACTTACATATCAATATCTTGAAGAGGGTACATCTCTTCATAAATGTCTTTTAGAATTAACAACAATTAAACACTAACAATTAAGCTCTAATGAGCCATAAATGAACTTGTGTTATATGATCTAAATATTTTTGACTTCAGTGTGTGTCAGCATCCTCTGCAGCATTCCTCACAACTATCTCCATGATGACCATCTTCTCCAAACACTCAAAATCCTCCTCCAATATTGAATCCTCATTCTTGACTGCTTCTAAAGCTCTATGCAATATCAATCTACACTCTTTCATCCATTCACTCTGGTCTTTTAATTCTCCATCATCTTTGAACAGTGCAGGAACCCCTTCCTTTGCAACATCAATGAACTCCTTTGCATCTGCTTGAAGTTCCTTATAATAATCTTTTTGTTTTCTCATGATATCCTTAGTAGTTGTAATGGCTCTAGTGTCAGAAGTGCTTCTCTTTTGTATCTCCTAGATCTTTTCTTGAATCGTCACTTATTCTCTTATGTTCCTGAATTGCAATGTGACTCTTGGAGTGAGTCACCTAGAACTTGTCCATCCAAATCATCAGATTGGCATGCCTCTTTTGGAATACTGTAGAAAGTGTTTCAAATATAACTTTACTCACTTGAGTGTGTACTTGTGATTCCCCACTTTTTTCCTTTAATTGGGAACCTTCTCCTTGAGTTAAGATTTTTTTGGATCCCTTAATTGTATCTTTGACCATGTCTTTCAAAAAATAATTTTCTTTGAGCATCTTTTCATTGTTCATCTTGTACATATCCCATTCCTTGATTAATATCTGAATTTGTACTTTATTTAATTTGGCTACATTAATACCAATGTCGGTTGTAACCACAAGATCATTTTCTCCTACTTTCAATGTCATCACATGAGAAACTTCATTCTCAGTATCAATAATCATAGATTTCTTATGTGGAGGATACAGGGCCCAAATCATAAGAGAGTTCTCATTAGGGTTATATATTGACCTAGTGTACACTTTTGTTACCCCTTCTAGACCAAGTTTATGTTTAGCACCATTATTATGTAGAAAAGTATCAAAGATGAGAAAAATTTAAATCTAAACCAATGAAATCATTACACCGGACTCCTCCAACAATTTTCTTCCTCTCTTTGGAGTCATATTCTTCATTTCATTCTCTGCATCCACCTTCAAAGTGTTAAGCAACTAGTTTTTATTGCTGGGTGTGCTGTCTGTGACTGATTTCCTTATTTATTTTCCCTTTTTCTTGTACAAGAAAGATCTAAATTCAAGAGATTTAATGAACTGATCATTAGAGACAAAGGACTTATATACCAATTTCCTGATATCTATATTAGATAATTCCTCAACTTCTTGCTCTCTGTTAGGAGGTTGATACTCTTCAATTCTCAATTTAGAGATCTTGCTAGTTTGGCCTTGGGGTTCTCTTTCATCAAAAGATTCTTCACTTCCAAAGGACAACATTTCTGCTTCATGTATCTCGTTCATTTTTTGTTTCATTTCTCTATTATAGTTATCAATGGCCAATTTAGCCCCCCTTTCCTCCATATTTCTGATAATGTCATCATGAGGATATGGTATATGATCATATCCACCTAAATTCTATTTTTTCCTTGCAAAACCAATATAACCCTTAGAATAAAATCCCTTCCTTGGTGCAACCTTCTTCATATTGAAATGTGATAACTTATCCAAAATAAGATCATATCCTTCCTTCGACACCATAGTGAAATCTCCAAAGCACAATGTGCTAGGCATAAATGACTATTTATCATAGGCACTCAAGTTCATAACATTGGAATAATCCATTTTCCTAACAATCTCTAGATATGCAATCCTATTTGGCATAGTTTTTGGTAAAAGGAAAGTTGTATCTTCAAAACCATACACTCTAAGCATGGTTGAATCAATATAACAATACCAGTCACCCCAATTATGACCTAAAGTTGGTGGTCCATTGAAATCTTTGGGCATTAAAAATCTTTTATTCTCATCATACAATGAATAATCACAAGGATGATTATAGAACCTATAAAATATCTTGACAAAGTATTCTTCAAAATAAACATAACTAGAATTAACAAATATGTTATCCCAAATAATAGTCCACAATTGCACTAGTAGTGGCTAATTCTCCTTATCAAATTGTGTAATTCTTAGTTCCTCTGGCCACATTCTTAAGTCTTGTCCATAGTACAATATCATGTGCATGAGAAGGGAATAGTGTTTAAAATGCAGTGTAGGAGATTCATTCTTGATGGCCATTAGCTCTGATTCTATCCCTTTGAAACTGTGTGAGGCATAATAAAAAGGTCTTGCATTGTGGCATTGTATATCTATAGCAATCACCATTGGCCCTATAGACATGAATTTAAAGGCCTATATTCCTATTATTTGACACATCGAGAAGTAAGTATGTTTCAAGTAAGGCTCGAACAAATCAACATGGAAAGGAAGTCCATCATTATCTTCAAGTGGAACTAAGTATCCATCTTTCTTAGGCCTATGTAATGGTAACCTCCATCCTTTATAAGTTGTATATATTCTCCAATACTCCTCCAAATCCTTGTGCACAATAGGCTGGTCACATGTGTCATCTAGGTTGAAAACTTCACAAAGTGCAATCTTGGATACACGTATGAAAGGTTCACCTTTCAGGTTGCAAAAAGATTTAAGGTTTGGGTTATAATGTTTGTCCAATATTTTCATAAGTTCTACATTCACAAAGACATTTGGGATAACGAACTTTCCCAAATTGAAATTCCAAGGGTTGCAGACTAGTTGAAACCTACTTCTTCGATAGTAATGGAACACGAACAATTCATATCCTCTAATGGGAGTCCACACATCACCTATATGTTTTCATTTGTCTTCTAACCTTTCTACATCAACCCTCAATTGTGTAGACCTTTTGGCTTTCATCCCTAAAACAGGAAATTGATCAATGAGATCTTGGTTCAATTTTTGTTCTTTTGTTTTGGATTCCACCCCCGTTTCAGTTTTCTATTTTTTGCTTTTGGATTGGCTACTTTCGTCGTGTTGCTTCCTACTCTCTTTTTTTGTAGAACTTGAACCTTCCATTTTAATTATCTAATGTGGCAGAGTTGAACTAGAATTTATTAATTGCAAGAGAAGCTTGGTATGCTTACTTGTGTTTTTCTCAGTGCACTAAATTCCTTGACCTCCATTCAATCTCCCATCCTTCCCACTGCAACTTCTAGAAATTATTTTGGTTCATTCTCCTTTCAATCAAATAATATTTACATAATGTTCATTCATGTGACCATTAATTTCCACCTCTGAGAATGAATGCAACATGTTTTTTGAATTTTGCAATGTCAGAATGATACAAAGAGATTGCATCACTGAAACCCTTCTAGTCTTAGGCCGATCTATGTGCTTTATTTGGAACCACCTTTGTTTATGCATTCACAACTAATTGCCAATACATAACTAAATGTCCTTTCGATGTGAAGTGTCCCTTTGATTCTCATTCTTGGTGGGGAAGACCACCAAATACCCTTATCGATACTATATATGCAACTACCCCTTTTCTTATTTTTCAACTTTTATTATTTCAGGGAGAAAACTATGAAGTTCTCCCGATTTCAATGTGGTCTGAACCATTAGAAATCATTTCACTCATCGCTCAGTGTCTTTCTGAGAAATTGTGACCATTCCATGTTACCATCGGGCTAAAACACACTATTGCTGAGAGAACAAAATTCCTTTCCAATGATCTTGGTCTCCCCAATGTATTTCCTTTACTACTTCATTCATTTGGGTAAGTCGGCAAGACTTTCCTCGAAAACCTCCTTCATCGGCATAACCCATGTGGTCATTGACATCTGAGGGACTTGCTCCGATTGTACATGTCTCTCTAATACAATTGCTATCCTGGTAGAGAAATAATATATGTTTCTTGTTGATGAGGTTTCCATTGACGTGACTCACGAGCTCGGTATGATTTGAAAACTTCACTCTGATTACCTTGCTTTTGCCGATAGGTTTTCATCAATGAAATGATAGGCCTTGTCTTTTTGATTATGCACACCTATTATCTTTGGGGTCTTTTGTTGTTGTGACTTCGTTCACCTCTTCCCGATATGCAAAAATCATTGAAATGAAAGGCTATGACTTGTTGATAAAAAAGACACAGATATGATCTTCCTAATATGGACCAGTTGCTTTTAAAGCTCTTACTAAAAAAATGACCATAGGAATGCTTATATGTCAAAGGTCGTATTCATGGGATCATTCGTTAACATATGTCATGAAATGGATCTTGTTACACAAATTTTTAACAATTTGTATTGTTGATGAAATTAAGGTGTGGAAAATTTATGTGGTACATAGGAGATAGGTGGGTGAAGGCTAGTAAAATGTGAGACTTTTTGAGTTCTAACACAATTCATTGATTGTCGATAGAATTGGAAAATTGAAGGATGCTTGCAAAGTTTTAAAAGAAATGGATTTAAAGTGCAATTTTTCTAGTAATAATAAAACAATTTGAAAGTATTTCTATTATCTAAACATTGTTGCAACATTCTTGATGAAGAAAATAAATGGAATAGTAGGAGTTTAATCATGTGAGTTCAAGCATGTTCAAGGAAAGGGCAATCAAAACATGCATTGAATTTGTTGTTATTAAAGAGGAATTTCAAGTATGATTTTTTCTTCTTAGGTTTTGTAGAAGACAATGTTTGCCTAGGTTGAGAGTATTTTACTACAATAGTGTGGTCAAATCACTATACAATGCAGATTTTCATGGAAGGATTGTAGTTACACAGTGATAATTATTGAATATGAGGTAATTGATATGCTATAATATGATGAAGTTTGGTGTCAGGGGGAGTAAGTGACTCTTTTTCATATTTTTTCAAAGGTGGGGTAGCAATGTGCGAAGGGATTAGCAACTTTTTTGAAAAGGTTCTAATTTAAAGTTATGTAAGCTCTATCATTATATGTTTTGAAGACACTAATACCATGACCTTGAAAAGATAATGTGATAGAAGACTAATTGGAATTGAGAACTTTATGAAGTCTTGTGTAGCATTGGATTTAGTGACAATATCTATAGAAAATAATCTATTATTTTGACAGATCCAAAGTTGGTGTCTAATGGATCCTTGATGATGACATGTTTCTCTTTATCTTTTCCCAATTTATATTGCTATAAGACAAGTGCAGTCAACTGGTTTAGTCACAATGTAATATAAGTGAGTAAGATTTGGAAATAATAGTGGTATATAGAGAAATATGATAGTCATATTGGTGTATGTACTGATGACTATGCACATAGTACTCTAATATCTATAATGGTCCACATTAGAATTACAAGAATATCAAAGGATTACATGATCTATAGGGATAGTTGATATGAGATAAAGATAGTGAACCATTGATGGCTTATACTTGAAGACCAGTGAAATGGTGATCTCAAACTATGATAAAGTTGTCTCAGTCAAATAATACTAATAGCCTCCAAAAATGTATCATAGTGTTCTTTCCAGATTTCTTTGCCAATGTTTTGATTCATAGATACTTCTACATATTTTCATAGATGCTCTTGGATAGTGAACAGTTGAATTCTTTGATGATTATTCAATCAATTCACTTCTTAGGGGGAGTCACTAGCTCACTGTGATTGGAGGCAGTGTCTTTAGGCTTGTATTGATGAGTGAAGTCAAAGTTAAAATTTACTGACAAAGACAATGTTTTCTCTATTTTATTTATCTATTCTAGTTTGGAAGTGGAGGAGAGTATGGCCTTGTAATTCTTGCTTGTGATAGTGTATATAACTCATTCTTAAGGTAGTGGTCATTCTTGACAGTAGAAAGTGGTCTATCATGCATCTTCCTTAGTGAACTCTCAATGTTAGTGATCTGAAGTACAATGGATAATGGTCTATTGTATTTCTTTATTGCACAATCTAGTATGTGTGTTGAATGTTTAGTTCTCTAGGATAATGACTACATGCTGGATGATTGATGGTGTTGTCTTTAAGATCTCTTCCTATATGGACTGATAATATATCACTGTTGTTGTAACATCTTCACTTGATCCATTAGAACTCAAACTCAACCAAATTCTTCCTCTTGAACAATGCGTGGTAGGTTTTTCTTCATAGTGGCTTCTCATGACCTATGGTACTAGTGGTGTGATCATTGTGTAATGCTTACTAGTGCAATGGTTGGTTTACAGTCTGTGTAGTTACCTTTCTTAGATTCCCTTTGTTGTTGTTGTCAAAGGGGGAGAACAACTAATGCTTTGAATGTTTGCTTTGATTTATTGATGATGAAGTAAAAGGATGTAAATTTTTTGGGTTGACATCAATTCCAAAGGGGGAGTTTGTTGGACATTGTTTTTCATTGATTTCAAAGGTGTTAGAGTGTTCTTGGTAGTTCAAAGGTTAAAGTATAGTTGCTCTTGTTCATGCTTGTCTCAAGGTATCTCATGTTGGTTCAAGGTTGTCACAAGGTTGTATGTTCATTCATCAAATCCTTCATGTTTCTTAATGCAAAGTACTTTTTTGATGCAAACCTAATGGTGCAGGAGCACCTAGCAAAGGACTATTGTTGAAATTTTGTTTGAAGTTCTTAATTTTTTTGTGCTATCATAAGGTCATGTTGACCATTATTTTAGGTTCTTAGGGTGTTTTTGAACTTTTGGAAAAAGGGTGACAAGTATTAAATAATTTTACATCATATTGCTAGGTTGGCAAAAATTGTTAAATGTCTGAAAACACAGCGGGTTTTACAAAATTTGTTTTTAGGTCATTTTGAAGCTCGACCCAAGTACCTAAATTGTTTTGGAGGCATATTTAAGGCATAACATGACCTTTTTGGTTGGTTAGAAGTTTTTTGTATGGACTGTTTTTCCAAAAATTGAAAAAAATAGAGTTCTTGTCTTATTTTCTATTTTTTTGTTCTTGTTTGGATGACAGCAGCTAAATGAATTAAAAGAGGCATTTTTTAGGTTTTTTTAGCATTTATAGAAGCCTCTAGAAGTTTTTTTCAGCACATTTGATAGCTGTTCCATCGTTTCATCCATTCTTGTAAATTCTGCGTTTTATTTCCTTATTTCTGTTTTAACTAGAACTGTGTAAAAATGGAGTTCTAGGCTGCATTCCCTCTGTACCAGGAAGTATGGAATTGTTAAGAACATGGTCAGGCTCCATCTCTATACATATTTTAGTGGTAGGTGTTAGGTTTTCTTTGGTTGCAGGAGCTATGAGAAAAGCCTTGCCCTAGGCGAGCCAGTGAGGACCCGACTAGGAAAGGCTGCAGAACAACGTTGATAACTTGCAGGGGAGAAAAGATTTTCAAAAAATTATTTTTTGAGAATTTAGGGGAAGGTCTTGGCCACATATGGTGACAAGGAGGAGATCCCAGCAAACCATTTAGGAGGAGAACTTTTCACCAGTCCTAAAACTGGTTCTGGACAGTTAGAAACCCTAGTTTTCTGGGCAGAGTTTGCATGAGGGCAGAGTACAGCCTGGACAGAGCCAAGACCCTAAAAATATTGAAGGTGTAGATAGGGGAAACACATTTCCTAAGCCAAGAACCACGTTTCTTTGGTGGGTTTAGGAGGGAAAAGCAATTTACCCCTATTCAGAGACCAAATAGTGGCTCAAGGGCCAAACCTATGGAATAGGCTTCATGCAAGTGTTGGTAAGATGGAGTCTAAGTGAAGTTTTAGGAACCCTAGGAGGTTGTTTTGGAGCTTTGGAAAACATTCCCTCACCCCTGCAAGATTCATTCATGTATTGAGGGAGGATTAGTCTTTTGGATGCATAAAAGGCTAAGGAAAGGAGTCATAGCACCAAGATTTGGCTTGGTAGTTGCAAACTTGACAAGGTAGTGAGGTTGGCAGGAGAACCAGGGGAACTTAGAATAGGTAGAGTTCCTATAGGTTAGGGTGGAACAGAAATTTCACCAAGGAGGTCTATGATAAGGCCTAGTGCAGGAATCTATGATTGCTTCCTGCAGCACCTGAAAACAGTGTGACTGATTCCTACAGCTTCCAGGAATCTGTGAATTGCTTCATGCAGCCTCCCTATTAGATTGGTATCAGAGCCATGTTAAAAGATTTGGGGAAGCAACTTATATGTCAGAAGTTGAGTAAGTGAAACTCCCGCCATGGTGACAAATGCACAGTTAGCCAAGAGGGTTCAAGAACAAGAAGAGGACAACAAGTCTTTAAAAGAAAGATTAGAGCAACTTGAGGAAGCATTGAACAATGCGAGGTTGGAAGGAAAGGTACCAAAGGAAGAAGAGGTTCCAGAGGAAGACAAGGTCCCTGAACCTGACCCCGTTTTATAGGAGGAGCCTTTCTTGAAGGCATTGAAAGCCTTAAGTGGAAAAGGACTTGAGGGCATACCACTGTTTAGTGGAAAGATGGATCCTGATTTGGTCATGGATTGGATAGAAGGCATGGAGAATCACTTTGAGTGTGATGGAGTCACTGAAGCATAGAAGGTGAGGGTTGCTAAATCAAGGTTGATAGGATCAGCCTTAACATGGTGGAAGTTTGTTTAGATTGAGAGGGAAAAAGAAGGCAAGCAGCCCATTTCAACTTGGAAAGGAATGGTTGCTAAGGTGAAGGAAGCCTATATGCCAGATGACTATGAGATCCAACTTCACAAGAAGAGGAAAAGTCTAAGGCAGAAAGACCAAGATGTCAACACCTATACTGAAGAGTTTCAGAAGCTTTGTTTAAGATCTAACGTGACAGAGGATGAGAGCCTAAAGGTGGCTAGATACCTTAATGGCTTGAAGTGGAACATTCAAGAAGAGATGGCTCTTTTGAGTCCTAAAACAGTACACCAATGCTATCAGTTGGCTATTAAGATTGAGGAAAGGAATAAGAGGAAGCAAGATCAGTATTCTAAGGGTAGAGGCAAAGGCAAAGATCAAAGAGGGCAGCGTGGTGGTTACCAAGGTAGAGGTAATGATCCAATAAATCAAGGAGAATCAAAACATGCTGAGCATGGAGGTGAAACATCTTCAAGAGGAGGATTTAACAGAGGAAGAGGACCTCAAGGAGGTTCAAATAGAGGAAGAGGAGTAGGTAGGAGTAATTCTTACTTTGCAAACATGAAGTGTTATCATTGTAACCAACTAGGTCACCCTGCTTATAGGTGCCAGGAGAAAGCATCTTCTTCTAGCAATGAAATGAGAGTGGCCTATGCACAAGAGGACACCATGAGTCCTAAGGCATCTGAGATCAGTCATATAGAATCTGAAATTGGAGAGAATCTGATGTTTAATAGAGTTTTGATTAGGCAGCCAGTCAAAGAGGAACCTAGGCAAAGAAGATCTCTTTTTAGAGTAAGGTGCAAGATACTTGGAAAAGTGTTCAAAGTTATTGTAGATTCTGGTTCAATAGACAATATAATCTCAAAGGAGGTAGTAAATAAGCTAAAATTGGAGAAGGTACCTCATAATAATCCCTATAAGGTCACATGGCTGAATAAAGGGCAGAGTGTTTTGGTTAATGAGCAAGTAACAATGGAATTTTCAATTGGAGGATATAAAGACAAGCTGGTTTGTGATGTAATACCCATGGATGCATGTCATCTACTATTGGGCAGACCTTGGAAATATGACAAAAGTGTTGTTTATGATGGAAAAGAGAACACCATCTCATTCAAGAAGGATGGAAGAACCTTCAAGCTGCAATCATTGACTGAGGATGATGAAGGACATTCCAAGGTTCCAAACATTATGTTGAGTAGTGGTAAAGAGTTCATCAAGGATCTACACCAAGGGGATGAAGGTTATGTGGTCCTAATGCAGTCCAAAGAGGAAGAAAAGGCTGAGAAGACAGTCATACCTGAAATAGTTCAAAGGCTGCTAGAAAAGTACAAGAGCATAGTTAGTGATGGAACACCTGCAACTTTACCGCCAAGGAGAGCTATAAGTCATCAAATTGAATTCATACCTAGAGCTTCATTTCCTAACAAGGCAGCATACAAACTCACACCATATCAGAATCTTGAAGTGGCAAGACAAGTGGAAGAATTGTTAAATCAAGGTCTAATTCAAAAGAGCATCAACCCTTGTGCAGTCCCAGTTGTTTTAGCAACATAGAAAGGAGGTAAATGGAGACTTTGTACTGATTCTAGAGCAATTAATAGGATCACCATTAGGTATAGATTCCCAATACCTAGAATTGAAGATTTAATGGATTGCCTTGGAGGAACATAGTATTACACTAAGCTAGATCTTAACAGCGGGTATCACCAAATCAGAATTAAGGATGGAGATGAGTGGAAGACAACTTTTAAGACAAATGATGGGTTATATGAGTGGAAAGTGATGCCATTTGGCCTCTCAAATGCCCCTAGCATGTTCATGAGACTAATGAATGAAGTGCTTAAGGATTTCAGAGGGATTTTTGTAGTAGTCTATTTGGATGACATACTGATTTTCAGTAAGACATCAGAAGAACATCTGAAGCATGTGGAGATGGTTCTTAAAAGGTTGCAAGAAGAGAAGTTAGCAATCAATCTTGAGAAGTGTGAGTTCTTCAAGTAAGAGCTTGTGTACTTGGGTTTTGTAGTATCTCAAGGAATGTTGAAGATGGATCCAAGCAAGGTGGAAGACATCCTAAACTGGCCCACACCAACCACAGCAACAAAGGTAAGGAGTTTTCATGGTTTAGCTCAGTTTTATAGAAAATTCAACAGGAATTTTAGTGGTATATGTGCACCATTCCTAGATACTATCAAAGGTGGTCTGAAAACAAATTTTAAGTGGACTCAAGAGGCTGATAAAGGTTTTGAAAAACTGAAACAAAAAGTGGCAACCCAACCTATTATGTTGTTGCCTAGTTTTGACAAGTTGTTCACAGTTGAGTGTGATGCAAGTGGAGTAGCAGTGGGAGGAGTACTTAGTCAAGAAGGTAGGCCTGTAGCCTTCTTTAGTGAAAAGCTCAATGAAGCCAAGCAAAAGTACTCTACTTATGATCTAGAATTATATGCTTTAGTGCAGTCCCTTAGGAAGTGGAGGCATTATTTATTGCCCAAAGAGTTTGTGGTCTTCACAGATAACCAGGCACTCAGTTACATCAATACACAAGAGAAGATGAGTAATAGACACTTGAAATGGATGGAATACATCCAAGCCTTTACATTTATCATTAAGCACAAGAAGGGACATCAAAACAAAGTGGCAGATGCATTAAGCAGGAGAATGTTGACAGTCCAAGAGATACAGCTGAAAAGCATTGGATTGGAGAGTTTTAAAGACCTCTATGGTGAAGATGAATACTTCTCCGAAGCTTATAAGGTATGTTCAGATTTTGAAAATCATTTTCATAGTCAATATGCTAAGTATACTCTACAAAATGGATTGTTATTTAAGGGTAATTTGTTATGTGTTCCAAGAGGATCAATGAGGGAAAATCTAATCCAAGAGAAACACAATGGAAGTCTTAGTGGGCATTTTGGTATTAACAAAACTTTAGAGCTAGTTCAAAGGTTTTATTACTAGCCTAAGTTAGCAAAATATGTTAGAAAATATGTGGAACAATGTGTTATATGCATGAAAGCTAAGGGGGGAGCTAGCAATGCTGGTTTGTATCAACCCCTGCCCATTCCTAACAGACCATGGGAGTGTGTGAGCATGGATTTTGTGGTAGGTCTTCCTAAGACCAAGACTGGTTTTAATAGTATTTATGTTGTGGTAGATAGATTTAGTAAGATGAGTCACTTTATACCTTGCAAAACTACTCATGATGCCAGCTACATAGCTCATCTTTTCTTCAAGAAAGTTGTAAGGATCCATGGACTACCTCTAAGCATTGTTTCTGATAGAGATGTGAAGTTCATGAGTCATTTTTGGAAGACTCTATGGAGCAGATTGGGAACAAATCTGTCATTTGGATCAGCTTACCATCCTCAGACCGACGGTCAAATAGAGGTGGTTAATAAAGTGCTAGGTAATCTTCTGAGGTGCTTGACTAAAGAATATGGACATACATGGGATATGGTAATTTCTCAAGCTGAATTTGCTTATAATGATAGCGTCAATAGAACTACAGGGAAAAGTCCTTTTGAGGTTGTGTATGGAATGCACCTAAGAGGTATTTGTGAACTTAGAGACCTTGGATCTATGGAGCATAGGAGTGGACATGCTGAAGACTTCACTCAGACCATGAAAGAGATTCATGAGCAAGTCAAGAACATAGTCACAACAACAACCCAGAAGTTGAAGGAGAATGTTGATTTGTCAAGAAAGGATGTACAATTTGTAGTTGGGGACTATGTGATGGTCCACCTCAACAAATCCAGATTGCAGAAAGGAGTGGCAACCAAGTTATAGATGAAAAGAATGGGTCCATGTAAGGTATTGGCCAAATATGGTAAGAATGCATACAAGGTGGAATTACCATCATATTTGGGCATCTCTCCAGTGTTCAATGTAGCTGATCTGATCATGTATAAAGAGACAGTCAAGGATCTCGATTAGGACAGTAAGGAAATCTTCAAGGACATCAGCAACATGTCCATACCAACTCTAGACAAGCTACAAGCAGAGAAGATCTTGGAGTCAAGAGTGAAGAAGACTAAAAGGCACAAGGTGTATATGGAGCATCTTGTAAAATGGAAGGATAAGCATGAATCTGAAGCTACCTGGGTAGAAGAAGCAGATTTTAAGAAGCAAGGCATTGATATGTCTCTGATCTTTCCCACAATTCCTTAGTTGTTTGTGCTGAGAGGGGGATAATGGTGCAGGAGCACCTGGCAAAGGACTACTGTTGAAATTTCGTTTGAAGTTCTTAATTTTGTTGTGCTATCATAAGGTCATGTTGACCATTATTTTAGGTGCTTAGGGTGTTTTTGAACTTTGGGAAAAAAGGTGACAAGTATTAAATTATTTTACAACATCATATTGCTAGGTTGGCAAAAATTGTTAGATGTCTGAAAACACAGCGGGTTTTACAAAAGTTGTTTTTAGGTCATTTTGAAGCTCGGACCAAGTACCTAAATTGTTGTGAAGGCATATTTAAGTCATACCATGACCTTTTTGGTTGGTTAGAAGTTTTTTGTATGGACTTTTTTTTCCAGAAATTGAAAAAAATAGAGTTCTTGTCTTATTTTCTATTTTTTTGTTCTTGTTTGGATGACAGCAGCTAAATGAATTAAAAGAGGAATTTTTTAGGTTTTTTTAGCATGTAGAGAATCATATGGAAGTTTTTTTTGGCACATTTGATAGCTGTTCCATTGTTTCATCCATTCTTGTAAATTCTGTGTTTTATTTCCTTATCTCTGTTTTGACTGGAACTGTGTAAAAATGGAGTTCTGGGCTGCATTCCCTCCGTACTAGGAAGTATGGAATTATTGGGAACATGGTCAGGCTCCATATCTATACATATTTTAGTGGTAGGTGTTAGGTTTTCTTTGGTTGCAAGAGCTATGAGAAAAGCCTTTCCCTAGGCGAGCCAGTGAGGACCCGGCTAGGAAAGGCTGTAGAACAGCGTTGATAACTTCGAGGGGAGAAAAGATTTTCAAATTTTTTTTTTTGGAGAATTTAGGGGAAGGTCTTGGCCATGTATGGTGACAAGGAGGAGAGCCCAGCAATCCGCTTAGGAGGAGAACTTTTCACCAGTCCTAAAACTGGTTCTGGACAGTTAGAAACCCTAGTTTTCTGGGCAGAGTTTGCATGAGGGTAGAGTACGGCCTGGATAGAGCCAAGACCCTATAAATATTGAAGGTGTAGATAGGGGAAACACATTTACTAAGCCAAGAACCACGTTTCTTTGGTGGGTTTAGGAGGGAAAAGCAATTTACCCCTGTTCAGAGACCAAATAGTGGCTCAAGGGCCAAACCTATGGAATAGGCTTCATGCAAGTGTTGGTAAGATGGAGTCTAAGTGAAGTTTCAAGAACCCTAGGAGGTTGTTTTGGAGCTTTGGAAACATTCCCTTACCCCTACAAGATTCATTCATGTATTGAGGGAGGATTAGTCTTTTGGATGCATAAAAGGCTAAGGAAGGAAGGAGTCATAGCACGAAGATTTGGCTTGGTAGTTGCAAACTTGACAAGGTAGTGAGGTTGGCAAGAGAACCAAGGGAAATTAGAAAAGGTAGAGTTCCTATAGGTTAGGGTGGAACAAAAATTTCACCAAGGAGGTCTATGATATGGCCTAGTGCAGGAATCTGCGATTCCTTCCTGCAGCACCTGAAAATAGTGTGACTAATTCCTGTAGCTTCCAGTAATCTGTGAATTGCTTCCTGTAGCCTCCCTATCACCTTTCTTTCATTGTGGTGATGCAAAAGGTGTATTTTTCCTTTGTTGATAATTTTTTTTTTATTTCAAAGTAATTTCATTATTGGTCATTCAAAGGTATATAAGATGGTATTTCTCATTCATTTCATGCCAATATGATTGTTGACCTTCTTGAAAAATACAAAGTGGTGGTTGATCTTCTTGGAAAAGTGTTTGTTGGTCATTCAAAGAGTTGCTTCATGACAAGGTAATTGTTGATCTCCAGAGGTATTCAGTGGAGGTGTTTTGCATGCCTGATTGTTGAAGGAAGTAATATGGGCAGTGTTTTTTGATGATATTTTCATGCTTAAACAAGGGCCTAAAAGCTAATCTCATGCTTCTTCAACACCTATTCTTTTTGTTGATGTCAAAGTTCATGGTGGTTCTCATCGTCTCATGGTGTTCAATCATTGATGCCACTCATTGATGATGCAAAAGTTTCATGTTGTTGAAGCCATATCTTTTTTATACAAAGGTACAAAGGATAGGTTGATGGATTTATCTTTGATGCTCACTATGGATTTGAGAGACAGGGTATGACAAAGTCAAATTTCCATCATGTAAAGACAAGACGGTTTCTAAAGATAGGTGCATGAGATGCCACAAGGGTTATTATCTCATGACAAGGGTATGGTTATCAAAGGATTATTGCTTCATAATAGATTTGTTACTTTATGTCTAAGGTTTGTTTCAAGCATACTTTTTGTTTCAAAGGTTTATTATAAAACCCTAAATATCTAGGGTTTAGGGCACATGATGGTTTATAATACAAGTCTTCATATCTTATATTTAAAAGTTGACTTATTATCATGGGTTTCAAAAAATGTTGCTTACGTCTCTATCTAAGACTTATTTCTAAACAACCAATGATCAATTTTTAAAGAATAACTACATGGGTTTTTGATCAAGGTATTTCATATTTTGAAATGTGGTTACTTCATAGAAAGGATTTAATTTTGACAGTAGAGCAACAATTAGGTTTTTTTGTTGTGCAACTTTCAGAATCTGAACAGTCAGTGTTGGTGCCATTTTTTGAAAGAAAGGTTTTTTTATGATGTAAGTGCGGGTGAATATGATATGCTTTGTAGAGGGAGTTTTATGTGTAATATTTTGTATATATTTAGATGGACATATGACAGTGTTTTTAAGGTGACATTTTGTGAACACGATGGAGTTGAAAAATCTTTATTAGTGATGAAGGGAGAGGTAGACTTTTTGTTATGTATTGATCATTTTGAAAACTTTAAAAGTTCAGTGAGTACTTATTGACTATGATATGAGAGGATGAAGATATAGATAATGATGTGAATGTACTTATAACAAGAAGTGAGGAAGGTGTAGACACTGAAATTTGGTCTAAGCCTACGACTTCAATTTCTTCATAATTCGTATTATCATGGTTGTGATTAAATAATGTTAATTATTAAATTACTTTCTAAAGTCTTTTCTCATCTATTAATTAAATAACTTTTAATTATCTAATTGATTCATTCTAACATATATTCTTCTATTAATTAAATAAACTTAATTATTTAATTAATTCATATTGTCTTTATTCAAATCCCGATTAATTAAACAAATGTTCTTTATTTAATTACATCGCTAATTAACTTTATCTTCTTTCTTAAATTAAATAAATTCTTATTTACTTTATCTTTATCATATTTTTGACTATAATTAAATAAATACTTTAATACTTTAATTATTTATTTTAACCTTTTCTTTACTTAATTAAATAAATTTTACTTATTTAATTAATCCCTAAATGTCGAAACTTGAATTAAATAATCATTTAATTCATAAAATTAAATTTTTGACATATTCCTCTATATTTAGATAATTGTTTAAGTTATCTAAGTAAGTATTCATTTCCACTTGACTCGAGATCTATTTAAATCAGACGGTTATCTTCTGATTTAGTGTCTGATTGTCTTTCATGAATAAACTCTTTGTCATAACTAGTCAGTTATCTAGCTTTAACTGTTATGTATGTACACATTTATTAATTAAATATCTTTATTTAATTAATTAATTTTATGTGTGCATTCGAACAAATTGTTTATGTTATTCTATCTTTATCCTTTTCATGCAAACATTATTCTTCTAATTTTTGAATACTTTCAGCTAGAGATTAAATCATTATTTAATCTTGATCTCTATTCTTAGGATTTATCACTCACGTTAGTACTAACACTTATCTTAATGCATGTCGAATCTTTTAATCTGAATCATCCATTTATCTTTAGATCTCGGCATGTCATTCAAATGATGAATTTTCTATAAATTGATTTGACCTTCATCATTGAAACTTCTCCCAAAATTGTATGACTTTTGGAGCACTTGTTTAATCTTCAATATTTTTCTATAATCACATACATCAAGGCTATACTTGCACACATATTAAAAATTTGAGGACAAGAATACCATCACAGCAAAATGGAGAAGGACAATCGAGGTCATTCATGGAAGGATGTAGATACTGGATGAGATCACTCTTTGTTTATGTTTATGCTTTCTTTGTGCTTTATTTTTAAGCTTTAGATTGCATTAGAGTTTATTGCATTTGTGTTTGGTTTTAATGTTTCTTCTTTTTATGATGTTACATTTGGTGAACCCGAGACTAAATTTACCATTAAACTGCAACTGAGAAGGAAAACTGCAATAGTTAAATTTTGCAACACATCTACCTAAGTATTAGAAAACTAGAATTTACTATCACAGACCAAAAACAAACAGTCAAACAAGTATTTGACTTATCCTTTTTCACTGATTATTGGATAGAAACCAAAAAAATTTCTCAAAGTTTGCACAATTACATCCTTTAGGAATCATTCAGTTATAGTGATAGGTACCCTAGTCATAGAGCTTACTTTCATTTTAGGGGTCTTTATTTCCTTTAGAGAGATCATCTTTTACAGATTTTAGGATAGACACCTTTCACGCTTTGGATAAACCCTTGATTCAACAAATGTTGTCATTGAACCTAGTCATCATATCTTTTGTCCTACACGCAAGTCCTTCCAACTCATTAGTCATCTTCCAAATTGATCACCTAGACCTTTGTATATTTAGACACTATCATCCTAGAATAGCATCATCTTAGACATTCCTTATTTGTAGAGAAAATACCAAAAAAAAATAGTTGCATACATCCTTTATATTCAGAAAACCCCAGAAACATAGATTAGACTCATAATCATCCATAGACTTAGCTTTTCTATCACTTGCACTTTCAGCTTACATTAAATGGTTGAAACAAGATCGAAAAGGAAAGAAAGAGAAAAGATGGATGATCCAAATGAATTCATCAATCCATTCTCGAACCCCTTTTCAGGGACATCTTCATCGAAACCTCACAAGACTTTGTTAGACAAATTTGTTCCTAGAGACACACAAGGACACATTCGTGTGGAAGACATATATGCTGCTACACAAGACCCTAAGTTTGCTTCCTTCATAGATGAATATCTAGCAAATGATCCTCAATGATATTTAGCCAAATTGTTAGTAGAAGGTGTCAAGTTACCTCCTAGTTTTGATATTATTACCCTACAAACTTCATCTACTCAAGGAACAAACACCACTACCACTAGTGCTACTATACCTCAAGTGACTACTACTATACCATCTGGAGGACCTACATAGAGTGCCTCAACGATACACACATATCCATTTGGTATGCCTACCTCGACATAGGGGCTAAATTTCACCATAGGGGCATCATCGTCCAAACCCTTCAGTCCTCTTGTTGGGAACAAAAAATGTAGAACATCAACTCCTATACCAAGTTTCAATGTCACTAGCACTATTCCACAGACAACAGCTATACCTACTGTTAATGTCACTAGTACTATACCACATATTGAGGTTACATAGATAGGAGGTATACCCTCTTTCCAATATGGAAATAGACCCATTACTTCATAGACTCCGAGTCAAAATCCATTTTCACAGATTCTGAATCAAAATCCATTTTCATAGATTCTGAATCAAAACCCATTCACTAACATTCCAAATCAAAATTCACTTTACATATCAACATTTAATCAAAACCCATCACAAAACGTTGGATCTCAAAACATGTACATAGACCCAAATAATCCAACCAACACATCATTAACTCAAGTTGATGTCCTGTAGACACAAATGCATGCACTTGAAACACAGATGGATAACATGGAAGTGTCAACCAACAAAATATTTTCAGTAAAGGATTTATGCCCATTTCCCTTTAATAAATCATTTTACATGACAACTTTCCCTCATGGGAATGCCATACAAAAATTTCCAAAGTACAATGGAAAGCAAAATCTAGTCGAACACATAAGGTAATTTTCTACGATGTGCATAAATGTCGCCTATGACCCCACCTATCTTATGAGACTCTTTCCGAGAAGTCTTGTTGGAATTGCACTAGAATGGTTTTCAGGTCTTGACTACAACATAAATTCATGGGGTGAACTAGCTGAGAAACTCATTGAACAATTCTCCTTTAACATAGACCATGAGATTAATATAGCAAACTTGTGTCATACTATACAAGACAAAGGAGAAAATTTTATTTCCTTCTTCCATAGGTGGAGAACTATAGCCAGTCGATGTCCTGTCGAGATACCTAAGAAATAGAAGGTCACTATCTTCCAAGACAACCTCAACCCAAAATTGAGAAGTGACTTGAGGGTACATTGTTGCACATCCTTTTTAGGACTAGTGGAAAAGGGGATCATACTAGAAAAAACTCTCATTAAAAAATGAGAACTTAAGACATAGACACCCAATAGAAATCCAAATGTGTAGAACACACCCAATGACAGATACAAGTTTTGGTCTTAGAATAAAAAATTTACCAATGATGGGGTAGTTGATGCAAAGAATTTACAAGCAAGACCAATCATCACACTTAGAGGAAATAACCCCTCTACTAACACACTCAATTCCATTAACCAAACCCCCAACACCACCCAAAACACCCAATGACCACAACAATAAAGATAATTTCCAAAACGTGAGTTCACTCCCCTCGAGGAACCCATCGAGTCAGTCTTCAAACAACTATTGCAACACAATCTTATACAGATTCAAGAGCCAAGACAATACGATCCAAAAAAATTCAAACCATCTTGGTGGGATGATAATTCCTTTTGTGATTTCCATCAGACCAAAGGACATAGGCTACAAAATTGTCATCAACTGAAAAACATCATACAAGACTTTGTCAAGAATAAAATTATTGAAGTCAATGGACAAAAAACTACATCTTCGAACACTGATCACAAGGTCTTTTCGGATCCATTACATGACCATGGGAAAGGAAAATCCCCTAGTTTGAGTAACAATACCAATACTTCAACCAACTATGCTAGTGTTAAGCATGATTACAGTGGCATAATCATAAATCACCTTTGGGCCATTGATGAGCATGTCAATACCATTTCCATAAATAAAACTCCCGAGTGTGTTCTTAACACTCATCAGACCAAGATCACCATTTAATGCCTTCCATCAAATCAAACACCATAGGCTTCCAAGTCGCATTATAACTTACTCGATCAGTTGGGGAAGACCCCAACCCAAATCTCTATCTTGGAACTATTACGTATCTCCCCTGAACATCGATCAATTTTAGACAAAACCTTACAAAGCACCACTATCCCTAATGATCTTAATGTCAATCGTTTCTAGGAAATGGTAGGTTACTTGACTAATAATCATCATGCCACATTCTCCAAACAAGACTATGCAATTGAGAAGACAAATCATAACGACCTGTTACATCTCGAAGTCCTTGTTGACAAATCAAAGTTAGATGAGTTCTGGTAGATGAAGGACCAGGCTTAAATATTTGCACTTTAAAATTGATTAAGGAATTAGGTTTCTCATAAGCATGTTTGGACACAACCAAAATAATTTTCATTAAGGCTTATGACTATGAGGAATGAAAAATCAAAGGGGGTGGTAACACTTCTTATTAGAATTGGTCCTATAGTTATGGAGACAAAATTCCAAGTCTTGGATCTCACCCTTCCATACAACCTCCTGCTAGGTAGACCATGGATTCATGCCATGAAGGTAGTCCCTTCTACATATTATCAATGTCTCAAATTTCCCTACAATGGCAATAAAATAACAATAGATGGTGACCCAGATCCATTCCAATATTGCACCAGTCTATGAGAGAAACCCCAGTGCCAAGTGCCTATAAACCAAGAAGCCTCATCATCCAATTCATCTCATTATCTTGATCCCTCCACCCTCTCTAAAACATTCACTTCACCATCACTACCTTCCACTCCTAGGGTCGAGATCCAAGACAAGGTTTGTGGAGAATATCACATGAAGACATCTTATTGTGTTAGCCACCTTGTTCCTCCTAAATCATATAGTTTATGTACAATAGATAGGAGACAATCAGTGGTCACTATACACATCCCTCCCTCAACAACCTTTACAAAATGGGGAGAATTAAGCAAAGAAGCCATACACGCAGAAGATGTGACCTCCAAGTTAGATAGAGAAGACCATGAAGAACCTCCCTCACTTGCTCACATTCCTACAGATCAATATGGAAAAAGTTTCACAATCATGTAGAGCAAGGGATATAATGGACATAGTTGTTTAGGCTTACATCAAGATGGGAGGACTGAACCAATCATTGTTTCTAAGTGGCCGTGGGATTGGGTTTCAACCAATTCAAATTGGTGTTCCTAGTACCACATCACCTTTACTTGAGGAAGTAAGTGCTTTTGAAGATATTGAGACATCTAATGAACCATGTAACCAACCTTACTGTGATTCCCTCGACTCTAATGAATATGAGTGGGATTCCCTATCCTCCACCTATTCCATGGACCTTGATAAGATATTTGGAGAACTTGACTTAATGTTGAAATCTTCACCAAATCCATTGAATTCCTCTGCACCTAAGACTTTGACAAAAGAGGAATGGTTTAAACATTACTATTGGGAATCTCTTGATCCTGCATCTTGGGAACCTGACAAATCCATTTTAGATAACCAAGCCTTGGCATTAGGCCCACCTTAGAATCCACCTAGATCCAAGAAAAAGAGCAAAGAGGATTTGGTAAGAAACTTTTGTGACTACGTGAACAACTCAACTTTTACCTTGACCCCGTTGAAATTTTACAGCTCCAATGATGACATTCCTTTAGTCTATCCCCATCTCATTGATTGGGACCAACAAGATGTCACACCCATCTTAAACATTTTCTAGAATGACAAAGCAATCATTGAGTTCTTGGGATTATGAGAGGGCATACCTAGTGGTGATCAAAAGGCTAGATTTACCATTGAATTAGACAACAAGCCATATTTTGGGGAATTTGTTCAACCCTACAGTCACAAAAATGAGAAAAATAAGAACAAAAATAAAAATGATGAATCTTTAGGTGAAAACCGAAAGGCACCTTTAGACAATGAAAAGTAAAAAACTATGTAGCCAAAGGAAAAAACCTCTCTGAGGCATCTAAGGACGGAGGTTTGAACATTCTCCCTATTGCACAAGAAAAATCACCCATGCTAGTTGAAGAATTAGTGGAAGTTAACATAGGCACAAAAGAGAATCCCCGACTAGTATATTTTGCAACATCATTGACAAAAGTAGAGCAACTAGAATTTTACAACATCTTTACGCAAAGACAGATTAATTTTGCCTGGTCATATGCAGACATGCCTGGGCTAGATCCTGAACTTGTACTACATCATTTGCCTTTGCAACTAGGTATAAAACTAGTGAATTTTTTTTGAGGAAAATGCACCCACAGATTGCTTTACTAGTCAAGGTTGAGTTGAAGAAACTGATAGACGTTGGCTTCATTAGATCAATCAACTATGCATATTGGATTTCCAATCTTGTACCAGTCACCAAACCAATAGAGGGCATCCACATCTGCATAGATTGTAGAGATATAAATAAAGTCTATCCTAAGGATGACTTTCCTTTGCCGAGCATCGACATGATAGTAGATATGACCACAGGCTATGAGATGTTATCCCTTATGGATGGATTTTCAGGATATAATCATATCAAAATTGCAACTGAAGACCAACCTAAAACAACTTTCACATGTCCTTGGGGAATGTATTGCTATAATGTAATGCCCTTCAGACTCAAAAATGTTGGAGCAACCTATCAGCGTGCCATGACCACTATTTTTCATGACCTTATACACACTCTTATGGAGGATTATGTCGATGATCTTATTGCTAAATCGCTGATAAGGGCTAATCATTTACAAGTCTTAGAACAGATATTTCAAATACTAGAAGAGTATAAAGTTAGATTAAATCTGATAAAATGTGTGTTTGGAGTGAAATCAGGAAAGTTTTTGGAGTATATCATTTCTAGATGAGGCATTGAAGTAGATCCAGACAAGGTAAAATAAATCATATATATGCCTCCACCAACTAATCTCATTCAACTAATGATATTACAAGGGAGACTTCAATCCATCAAAAGATTCATAGTGTAGTTAGCAAATAAGACACATCCCTTTCAACATTTACTTAGAAAAGGAATACCCTTTGTATGGATAGGTAAATGCCAAGAAGATTTTCAATTGATTAAGGATTATCTACTCACACCACTAGTCTTAATGTCACCTATTGAGGGACAACCACTGATTCTCTATATTTCAACAACCAATTCATCACTCAAAGCATTGCTTGCACAAAATGAAAATGAAGATAATGAAAGGGCAGTATACTATATTAGTTAGACTTTGGTAGGTTATGAGCTTAATTATAGTACCATTGAATGTGCTTGTCTTGTGGTAGTATTTTCTACTCAAAAACTAAGGCACTATATGTTGAACCATCAAACAATGTTGGTTGCAAAGATAGATCCTTTGAAATGTCTTCTAAGAAAAGTGGCATTAACAGGGTGACTAGCCAAATGGGTAATGATACTTAGTGAGTATGATATCTTGTACATAGAGAGAAAAGCTATCAAAGGACAAGTCATTGCTGATCAGTTGGCTGATGTACTAATACAAACAGATCACCCTTTAGTTGTAGATTTTCTTGATGAGTTTATATTCACCATTGACACAGGAATGACATGGAAACTATACGTTGACGGGTCCCATACAAATCATGGCTTAGGGGCTAGTATACTATTTATCACACCATAGGGTGATTCTATCCCTCAGTCATTTAGGATAGCCTTTCCATGTATGAACAACATAATAGAATATGAGGCTCTTATGACAGTATTATGCATGGTAGTCAAATGGAAGATTAAAAACTAACAGGTTTATGGTGATTCTCAACTGGTAATGCAACGGGTAAATGATGACTATGAGACTAAGGATGAAAATCTTGCTCCCTACAAACACATGGCTGATAGTTTCAAGGAGTACTTTGACAAGGTTGGCTTTCATCAAATACCTTGTGTTCTAAACAGGGCAGTAGATGCCATGGCTACTATTGTTTCACTCCTTGACATACCAAGCAATGTGCCTAAGTTTGAGTTTTTGGTAGAATAACTTTTGGTCCATGCCTATGACATCCCAGATTCGGAGATGGTGTGTGATATTGTTGGTCCCAATTCCACAGGGTATAAACATATCTATGAATACCTCCATACCAAAATCATACATCCTGACCTTTCTAATAACCAACGTAGGACATTCCTTCACAAGTCAGCCAATTACACCATCATCAGAGACACCCTTTATAGACGTGCCTTAGACAATACCCTGTTGAGATGTTTCGATACTGATGAAGCACAAGCAACCTTGCATGGGGTACATGAGGGTATATGTGGATCCCATTCTAGTAGTCCTACCTTAGCTAAGAAGATTATGAGACTGGGTTACTATTGGCCTACCATGGAAAATGACTCATATATCTTTGTCAAGAAATGTTGCCAATGTCAGGTACATGGAGATTTGATACATGCACTAGGACATGAGCTCTATCCCATAACATAACCATGGCCCTTTGGCCAATGGGGACTTGATCTCATAGGTAAGATACATCCCACATCATCCAATTGCCATAAGTTCATCATTACTACCACTAAGTATTTTACAAAGTGGATTGAGGCTATTCCCATGACCTACATCACTGACACACAGATCTCAAAGTTTATCTTGAACTTTATCATTTGTTGGTATGGTGTTCCTCAATCCATTATCATAGATAATGTCTATCCATTCAAAAAGCAAGAGGTCCGTCATCTCTGTGAAGAGTTCCATATTCAACACCATTTTTCCACCCCATATTACCCACAAGGTAACGGCCAAGAAAAGGAATCTAATAAAACAATCATCAGAATCCTCAAAAATACTATCAATGATGTTGGTCATGATTGGAATTTACAGCTTAATCCAACCTAATGGGCTTACCACACAAGCATCCATACTCCCATTGGTTCCACACCATATTCCCTAGTATTTGGCTCTAAGGCCATCTTACCTATTGAGGTCGAGAATCCTTCCCTAAGGGTATATTTGAAAGGGTGCATTGATGGTGAAGAGTACTGAGTTTCAAGACTACATGAGCTATAATTCCTAGATGAACGAAGATAGAAGGCATTAGATCATCTCCAAGCATATCAAAATTGTCTTCGTTGTAGCTACAACAGGAAGGTATTTAATAGAAACTTTGACATTGGTGACTTGGTCTTAATGGAGAATCCTAAGAATCAAGTTGAAAGAGAGAAACCAGGAAAGTTTAAACCTAACTAGTTAGGACCCTACATTGTCATAGAAGCTTTTGGATCAGGAGCATATCAACTCTCTACTACTGAAGGAGAAACATTGTTAGCACCTATCAATAGTCTTCATTTGAAGAAGTTCTATGCATAGCTTCTTAGAGCCATGTCTTAATTATCAAAAATACCACAAAATAAAAAAATTAAAAAAAATGTTACCTAGGTGAAAACCTGGCAAACAATCATCTTGGTAACATCAAAAAAATCAAAAAATCAAGAAAACAGTAAAGAGAAATAAGTCATCTAATAATGAAAACTAGTTTTGGTGGTGCTTTGGATAAGTACCATGGTGAAAACCTGGCAAACAGGAACCATGTGTAGTTGACTCTACTCCTTTGTCTACCATTATTCTAATTTGACTTACCTGTAAATAATATCTATCACTATACATATCATATCTCTCCCATCCATTCCTTGTACATACCTTTCATAATAAAATGGTTGTCTTTTTCCATAAATTCGAATGATTGACATCAAGTGCATTTCATATCCCCCATCCTATCCTATTCATAATCAATTGGTCTTATACTCGACTAGGGGCAAGCACTCTACCTATGTCATCTTTGGTTCTTACATTAGCTATCCTAAAGACATTAAACCATAAAAAATACAAAAACATTACAAAACTTCCTGAGAAAATCCAAAAACAACAAAAAACTTCAAAAAGATAAAAAAATCAAAACATGTCAAAAATCCAAAAAATAGAGTCAGAGTTAGTTGCACTTGTCAGTCTTTGTCATTTGTTGAACTACGTTGCCTTTGTGACTGGATGTAGTGTAGTACCCCTCCAGTTGCTACTATGTGTATCAATTTGCTTGTGTTAGTTTGCTAGTTGTTTAGCTATTTTAGGTACTATGTTG
Organism: Sequoia sempervirens; assembly: GCA_007258455.2. NCBI lineage: Eukaryota > Viridiplantae > Streptophyta > Pinopsida > Cupressales > Cupressaceae > Sequoia > Sequoia sempervirens. Next base: position 966,704 of record VDFB02256132.1, read on the forward strand.
TATTGCTTCTATTTATGACACTAATTTTATGTTAGTTGTTAAACTCTGTGGATGATTCATATGTTATAAATCGATGGAAAATAACTAGTAGTCATTTTTATTGTTTTCAATTCCTAGTTTATGTGTTACTTTGGTAGAATCCATTCGCACTAGCATTTGAATTTCATATCCATTGATATAGATGAATTTTGTATAACCATCCATGATTCCATTAGCAACCTATCACATCTGTCGCACTTGAGCATGGTGTGGTGTTTAGATTTAAATAGCTTCCCTATTTCATTTGGCATCCATCTCAGTTGCAACATTTGAACGTAGAAGGGTGCAGATGTTTGATTAAGTTCTTTAATTCATTGGCAATCTGTAATAGTTGAAGTACTTGAACACGATAGAAAATTTAAAAGATTTAATTGGTGATGCCTGAAATTCATCAATTAATTTGTCTTGGCTATATTCCATTTTCATGAAACTTTCACATGTAGATACTTAATGTTATCCCTTAAAGTATGTAGCTTTCAGCCAAACCATAGAGTCAATTTTAAAACAGCAGACTAAGTGTATTATATTTCCTCTTTCGCTTGGTAAATGTGAATCCTTGGAAATGGTACTAAATAAAACTATAGTTGTAAACTGAAACTTCATCTAGAAATAATGGTGATTGTTACCTTCCCATGCCTGGTGCACACCTAATCATTAATGTCTAATTGTATGTAAGGTGTGCGCCTGTTGTCATTAGCATTCATCTATTATCATAGACTGTAAATATTTATATTAATATATAAGTTGTTCATTTCCTTCTTTCATGCGTCTCTTCTCCTTTTATCACTAATGACAACTTATGTTAGGCTGAAGCTTTAGTTAGTTTTGTTGAATATTCATTCCATATTGGCGGTGGACGTATATGCTGAGTGTGAATACAATGAAGATTATAGTTACAAAAATTTTAATGCATGTTACATGGCATCCACCTTCAATTAGAAATACTTTGTTTGAAATTAAAGTATTTCCTGCAAGCTTCTTTCAAACGAGTCATTTTAAGAGTGAACCTTGTGCATAAAAAATAGCATAAGGGAAATCATTATTTGCATATTTTTTTAAAAAAATATTGATCTTTTTTAAGATTCTTGCATGTAACTATATCACCTGGTGTATAAAATGTTTGTTTTATGTTTGAGTTATCTGCATTCAATAAGTTACTATTTGCATGGCCCACCTTCTACCACTCATAGTTTATGTTATCTGCTCTTAACCATCACTATTTTCCTGATGATATGTAATCTCCTTTGCATGGAATACTAGTTGTTGATTCCTTAAATATTATATATATAATTAACGAGTGGTTAGTATTTATGACATATGAATTGTCATTAAGATAACGGTAAGATGTGGGCTTATGTGGATAAAGATAGATTCTTAAGTTTATGTTTTGTAATTTGATTCTTTCTAGAATTGAATAATACAAATGATACTAATATAGCTATAGATATATTTATTACATAATATATTGTATAGCTTCTAAATGGTTGATTTATAGATGTAAAAGATTTATGTAATTCTTACTGAATATTTATAATAGATGTAATCTGTTTAAATTATAAGACATTTAATAATGTCAATAGATTGTCTTTTATGAAATTTTAAGTCATGAAGTTTGAATGACCATATTTGAAGGGTAATGTTCATGTTATAATTTAAAATGTAAATTGTAAGTTGTTAAGTTTCCAAAGGCTAAAACACTTTTGGTGGTTTGTTTATTCTATGTGAGACATGGTGTTCGTATGATATCGTTATTTATAAAATTAGCCTTGCTTGTTGCATATCATACCTATGTGGTATTCTGAAATTAAGCCATCCATGGTGTGTTTGTTATCTTTGAGGTATTATGAGATTATATGGTCTATTTCATGTGAATGATGTGATCATTTGAGAGTTTTCCTTTCATGCTTAATGGTTTTTCTTTTGTATATGATTTTGAGATATGTGTACTTTTTCTTTTAGAGGCTAGAGTGTTGATTTTAAAGGAAAGAGATTTTAATATTTGTTCATTGATGTTTTATACCTTGATCTAATTTGGGACTATGCCTTGCTAGAGTTAATTGTCACCCTAAAGGTATTGAGTTATTTAATGGTTGGACCATGAATGAGATATGTTCTACTATGGTTTTTTTTTTCCTATGCATGTTGGTAGTCCTTGGTGTTTTGATGTTATGTCATGTTTATAGGAAGAGTGGCTTGTGATAGGGGCCGAAACCCTAAGTGGTTGCCAGGGTAACCTATCATGGGTTTTTTGTAGTCCAGTGGTAAACTAATTAATGTACACTGGGTTGAGTGATAAACATTATTTGATTCAGATAAATGATTGCCTCACCTAATGCCTTAATGCTCGTTCAGATTAGGGGTAGGTTGAGAAGGCCTGGAATGGCTTGTCATCTACCTTGTCTTCTTGAGAGGTAATTCAACTCCACATGAATATATCTAGGGGCCGGGAATCGATAGAGACTGTCAGTGTAACTTTGGATGAGGGCCCGTAGTCTAAGAAGATTCACCAAGGTAACTTAGAACAACAATGTGATGACACTCTGTCCTGAAGCATGATTGTAGTCTCTTGTGTAGAGTTAACTGTTATATTGTGGTCGTATCTAGAAGCATAGGTTGTGAATACTATGGTTTGATGTGATCATGTTGTTATGTGTTTTTCAACCATGTAATGTAATGTATGTTCTTTGTTGTTAGTTTGATTATCTTCTGAACCTGTCATTATCTCCTAGCACAGAGGGAGTGGAGCTTCGGGTTCCACATGGTTGGGTGGAAACAGTGCTATACCTTCATTGGATACTCTTATAGATGATATTATACTAGTAGCTAGTTCTTGTTACTTCATTGATCATGATAGTGGATGCATAACGTGTTTGTGGACGTGAATGTTGGATATGAGGAGATCATTACCCTTATTGTATATTTACCTTATGTTTATGAGTGTACTCATTGTAGCATCATTATGATGTATTGAGATTTATGAGAATCTCACTGGATGTAATATGAATTTATAAATGTCTTGACTATATAAGTTTTTGAAAAGTGGATCATTCATGAATGTGATTTGTACTTGTGTTTTATGACCTTAATATTATGGTGTGTTTTTCTTAATTATTATGTTTAGGTAACACCGTCTTGGAATCCTTAAGACGTTTTTTAATCAAATGACTTTAAAAAAAAAAATTTGAATAATTCACTACTTAATGCATTATTTTATTGGATTCCTTGGCGGGGCATTACACGTAGGCAAGACCATCTATCAATGTGCCCCAAAGGCATTAGGTCAGTCCTTTTAGGTTTGTTTGTATAAAATCATGATTCAATTCATTTGTCTATATGACAAGGTCATTGGTCGTGTCGAACTACAAGGTTTCTGCATGTATAACATAGGAAAGGCCATCAATCGATGAGCCCTCGAGGCCACACTAGGTCAGTCCATTAGGGTTCATCACATGCACTACCACACATGTTAGATATCTTCATACAAATCAATCTTTTTATAAGTAGTCTTGTTGGTCAAAGTCTAGTCGAACTATGAGGCCTCTGCATGAATAACGTAGGCAAGGCCATCAATCGATGAGCTCCCGAGGCTGCACTAGGTCAGTCCTTGAGGGTTCGTCGTCATAAACAGTCAATTTTTAGGACATCATACCAAGTCATGCATCCACAAGATCAATAGGTCAACAATATCATCAAGTCAAATCAAACAAATTGCCAAAGCTACAATCAAAACAAATCAACTTAAATCTTCTATAGGATGTGTCCTTCCTAAGAAAAGATATCAACACAACAATCAAACCTATGTCTTATATAGGATGAGTCCTTCTTGGATATAGACATTGTCAAAAAAATCAACATGGCCTTACATAGGTTATCACATCAGTGACATCAGACTCAACGTCTTATACGATACATGTCTTTCTGAAACCAGGATTTTGTCATGCCTTATACAGATATTCACAAACTTGAAACCATACTCAACATCTTATACGGTATGTGTCCCTCTTGATACCAAGTCTTATCAACCAATCATCTTATCAATCAAAAAAATCAAACAAATAGATCAAGTTTTGGAAAATATCTTATTAGCTTTTGACTTTGTGGCTTGTTTATCTTATCATTTATATGGCTTTAACTTGGAATCCTAATACTAGATTTCTTGAGGATGTCCTATGAAGGATTTAGAGAAGCAATGATGTATTAGAATTCTATTTTCTTTGACTGTTGTTTGTCGATTGTCCTTTAACTTTGGATTTTGAGTCATGTTACTAGTTTCCTCAAGGATGTCCCATGAAGGATTTAAAGGAGTGATGACGTCTCATGACACATCTTTTATTTGTTTTTTGTCTATGGTTTTCCTTGAAAAAAAGATTGGGGAAAATGTTCCCTAAGTATGAGTTAAGAAAATCCTTGTCTATGACTGTCTATTGTTAGCAGGTGGATGACCTTGCACACCTTGATCTATGTCATATCATGGAGTTTTTCTCCATTTGTATTAGTTACCACCCAATGATGATAAAGTACAAAGCATTTTGTGATTCAGAAAAATATCAAAGATTGCTAATACTAACAACCATGTCTTTTATTATTCATCTTTTTTTCGCACTAACATTTCTTCTTTTTTGCATTATGACAGAGTCCTATGACACACAAAAATATAAAGCATCCTACATATGCATTCATATTAGAAACATCATGTAAATATCATACATTGTAAATCATACATATATCTTGCATGTCGAAAACACAAAAACATAGGCATCTATCATATCTAGGAAATCAAGGCATAATAGGCATTCATTATCACAAATTACATAACAAAAGAATTACATGTACAATACAATTGTAAATATATGCATCACATTTTATCCATTATCATCAAACATATAGCATCACATGTAGATAGCATTGTGTATATAAAAATTGCATTACATCTCATAATCATAAATTGCATACATAACATCCAATGATACCATAAGAAATCAATGCATACATCATCATATAGAATCATCACATCATAAGCTTTATAAACACATCATAATGTAGATATCATCATCCACATCAATAACAAATCATATAGACAATAACACATGCATAATTAAAAGACTGCATATCATAATAATCGCAGCCAAAATAATATATATATATATAGCTCAAAAAGTGTCACATCACAATGTCATAATGTATCAGTAAATATGAAGCCTGCAGGCTCTATAATCAAAATACAATGTCTCAAATAAATATCAATACATGTCCCTATCTGAAACTCCCACTACTCCCATCTGGAGAATGTGAAAATGATTGATGGTGGGATCCTGATGACCTATGTGCAGAAGGAGGCCTGTCATATGGCCTAGATCTACAAGGTCCCTTGACCCCCTCTATACTCACTGTCCCACTTTGAGTCCTGCTCTAGGACCTGCTGCTATGAGCCTGAGAAAAACTAAGAGCCCATCTCTCAGGAGGAACCTTTGCCTCATATAGATCCATGTAGTAGGAAGCTTTCTCAACTACTCTAACTAACTCCCATGCAAAAGCATCAGATGACTCACTGCAAAGAGCTCTAATCTCTATGAACCTCTACTCAGTGTCTTGTCTTTGAGCTATGGCCTAGTCCCTATCCATGTAGGCTTTGTCCCTCTCCATCTGTAACCCATCTCACTTAGCAATTAGAGCCCTCATCCTCTCCTCAAGGGATGCTACCTAGGCATGTAGATCTGTTGTATCCTGATCAACAGGACCTATGTCATCCTGTCATGGCCACTCCATCCCATCATCCTCCCACTCCTTCAGAATCTTGCCTCGGAGCTCCCGCTCCTTGTAATCCATATCTTCCTCCTCATCATCATCCTGGTAGCTAGTGAGTAGACCAAGAGCACCTATCTTCACCTCCTCCCTACCTACCTCCTCCTCTACATGATTCTCTAGAATGTCCTCCTCTCTCGCATGCTCCTCTCCACCGACCTCAACATGAACCTCCTCCTCACCTTCACCAACATCCAACATGGGAATATCCTCTCCCTTCCTCTCCTCCTCGTGAATGGGTGACAAATGTGGGCCATGTCCCCTGCGACCACATCTTACCCTACCACCACCCCTTTGACCTCCTCCTCCTCCATCTCCTTCATCACCCCTACCACCACCCCTCTGACCTCTACCTCTCCCATGCCTACCTCGCGGTCCTGTCCCGTGCCTCTCTATAGGAGAATCCTAATTTGGATCTATAAACAAGACTAGCTTGTGACTGGCCCACCAATGATCATATGCATCAGTATTACCTGAATTTGCTGCTCCAACTCTCCAACCCCACTATACAGGTTGTAAGGTATCAATATCAGCCTTTGCTGTCACCACCAGAATCTCAAGTCTCCACAAAGTCACCTCTCTGGAAGATATGGCATACTCTTCTTGACCTCAAGGCTCATCCTGAACCTCTCCAAACTGTTTCAATACCTGATCCCACAAATTCCTCTCAATAATGTGTACATGTGAAACTATGCAACAAATCAAATACTGCGTCTGATGGCATAATGCCAAATGTCTGTCCTCATCTAGGCACTATGGGAAATCCATATATGGTCTCCAAATAAAATGAACCATCATGTCGATGGCATGTCTGTAGTAACCAATATCTCCTAAATGATTCTGATTGTTTTCCCCCACATAATGGAAGGCATACGGTGATCCTTGTTGTAGCTCAACTGTCACAGGCAGACAAAATATAGCTATGTGTTCCCACACCCATACCATCAGGAGCGTGGTACCACAACTAGTCATGGACTGTGCCTCTCTATAGGAAATATCATGTAGATGAAAGTACAACATGGCTAATGAACAAGGGCCCCAGGCATATACCAGCCATCTCTCAAGCATGCCTACAAGTATCTCTCCCCATCCTACTAGGAATCCATTACCTCGACGGTCAGGAAGAACTACCCCCCCAATCAATGTACATAATAGACAATGTATCCTACCATATCCCTCCACTAGCACATGCCATCTAACCTCATAATGGTCAATCCCCAATTATATAATGTCATCATGGGGATAATATCTACACATCTCAGCAAGTCCCCTTTGTTTATCATACATTACCCTCACTCCTCTAATTGGTAATCTCAGTATCCTATATACATTCTTTAATGTCACTGTTGCCTCACCAGTAGGTAGATGAAATGACGATGTCTTTGAGTGCCACCGCTCGCACAAAGCAGTCAATAGACCTCGGTTTTCCTGAATAGTGGGCATGAAAGTCACATGGTGTAGACCCAAGTGCCACAGGAACTGTTTCTCTCCACTCTGTAGTAGATCCCAAAAGTCGAAGGTCAACAGTCTCGACTCCCTCATGTATATCGGATCTAGTACAACCTACAATGGAATAATGCATGCCTCATGTCAGACTAAAACAACCTATCATAGTCCAAAATTTCCACATTTTATGCCAATCAAATGCGTCATTTTATTTGCAAATGTGTTACAAAAATCAATTGCGTCATTTAAATTTGCAAATGCGTACAATTTTCAATCATGCCCAAACAACGGCCATTGAAAATACAAATGCATATTAAAAAAAAAATGCATCTTAAAATCCTACATGTGCTAACGTAAACTACATATGCGATGCAAAAGTACACATGTTGCTCATTACAAATCAAATGAGTGTATCTTTTAAAATAAATACACTATCCTATGACATGAAGATCTACATATGTAGTTTTTCGCATACAAATGTGTTGAAAACACATACATATGTGGTTCTTCATAAAATGACACATGAAAAAAAAGAGTTAAATGTATTGAAAAGCATGAATTTTTTTTTTTCAAGAGACCATTATTGACTACATACCGGGGGGCTTGCGTCCCCAGGTTGTCTGAAGGTCTAAATGCGATAACCACGATGTTGCAAGTGTGGAACTGGAGACATGGTGGCTAGGAAGGTCCAGAGCAAAAATCTCTATTTCTAAACTTGGAGGGTGAAAATGAATTGGATTTTCACCCACTTTTTATATATATCTAGGGCTTTGGGTGGCATTTCCTCCAACCTTGTCTATTGGTTGCATATTCTTCCAACTTCTATTGACACGTACATGTACTGAATATGTCAAAACTCATTTCTGTTAACTCCACTACATTTTTGGCTATCAAATTGACTAATCGGGACAATTTCCAATTTTTTTGGAATTTTTCAAAAATTTATCAATTTTCCCGAGGGGGCATACCTTCACCTATTTTACATTGGGGCATGTTTTTGATCGATTTTCTTTGACACAACGCCAAAATGACATTGTATCAAAGAGGGGAAAAATGTAGACACTAAAATTTGGTCTAAGCCTACGAGTTCAATTTCTTCATAATTCGTATTATCATGGTCGTGATTAGATAATGTTAATTATTTAATTACTTTCTAAAGTCTTTTCTCATGTATTAATTAAATAAATTTTAATTATTTAATTGATTCATTCTAACATTTATTCTTCTATTAATTAAATAAACTTAATTATTTAATTAATTCATATTGTCTTTATTCAAATCCTGATTAATTAAATAAATGTTCTTTATTTAATTACATCACTAATTAACTTTATCCTCTTTCTTAAATTAAATAAATTCTTATTTAATTTATCTTTATCGTATTTTTGACTATAATTAAATAAATACTTTAATACTTTAATTATTCAGTTTAACCTTTTCTTTACTCAATTAAATAAATCTCATTTATTTAATTAATCCCAAAATGTAAAATCTTGAATTAAATAACCATTTAATTCATAAAAGTCTATTTTTGACATATTCCTCTATATTAAGATAATTGTTTAAGTTATCTAAGTATTCATTTCCAATTGACTCGAGATCTATTTAAATCAATCAGTTATCTTTTGGTTTAGTGTTTTATTGTCTTTCGTGAATAAACTCTCTGTCATAACCAATTAGTTATCTAGCTTTAACTCTTATGCATGTACATATTTATTAATTAAATATCTTTATTTAATTAATTAATTTTATGTGTGCGTTCAAACAGATTGTTTCTGTTATTCTATCTTTATCCTTTTCATGCAAACATTATTCTTCTAATTTTCAAATATTCTCAACTAGAGATTAAATCATATTTAATCTTGATCTCTATTATTAGGTTTTATCACTCACATCAATACTAACACTTATCTTAATTCATGTTGAATCTTTTAATTTGAATCATTTGTTTATCTTTCGATCTTTGCCTATCATTTGAATAATCAATTTTCTATAAATTGATCTGACCTTCATCATTGCAATTCCTCCCGAAATTGTATGACTTTTGGAGCACTTGTTTAATCTTCGATATTTTTCTATAATCACATATATCAAGGCTATACTTGTACACATACTAAAAATCCGAGGGCAAGAATACCATCACGGAAAAATGGAGAACAATCGAGCTCATTCATGGAAGGATGTAGATATTGGGTGAGATCGCTCTTGGTTAATGTTTATCTTTCTTTGTGCTTTGTTGTTTAGCTTTAGATTACATTAGAGTTTATTGCATTTGTGCTTGCCTTTATTCTTTCTTGTTTTCATGATGTTACAGAAGGGTTGAATATCGATAGTAAGGGTTAGGTTTTTGATTTTAAATATTGAATTGATATAGTGACAGAGATATTCAAAGACTATGATATTGTGTGAATGAGTGTAGAAAATACAGTGGTACAAAAATTTGAATAACATCATAGATGGTGCATTTATATGATTATTTTTACTACAAAAAATATAGGGAAACATGAATATGGTCTCAATTTTTGGAAGATAATTGAATTCACTGCATTGTGTAAAAAATTGGTTTACAATTCCATTGAGGAAGGAAAAATTCATTTTCGGATGGAAAACACTTTAGGGGGTTTGCTAGAACTAGGAGGGTTCGATAAAACCAGGGGGTTTGCTAGAACAAGAGGGGTTGGAATGAACCCCCCTTTAATGGATTTATTTTTTAATTGCATTAAATTGGGCATCACTAGAACCAGGGGGTTTGAGCGAACCCTAGTTCGCTAGAATCTGCCTTTTCCCCCTTCTCCCCCTTTGGCACCAAAAATCTCTAGAATTTTTCCCTTTGAAGCTTGAGTTGAGGATGAAAATGGAGGAGAAATCATAAACCCAACTAGATGATGGTAGTCCTTGGAACGAGCTATCAAACAAATATAATTTTAATATGTTTTGGTTTTATTATGTATTTGTTTTTTTAGTTTGATTAAACATAGATTTTTTTCCAAAAATCAAGCTCTCTATTTTGCACGTGTAAAAAAAGTAGATTATCAAATTTTTTTTTTGAAAAATATCAGTGCACTAGATATTGAGGTCCTTGATCCAACAAAAAAAAATTGAATTTCGATACATACAAAAAAAGTTGTATACGGTCTGCATATGTCTAAATTGTAATTGGTTTGAATTCAAAACTTGATTAAGGAAAAAATATTCAATAAAACACTATGGAACCAAATGAAAGCGCTAGATATCATAGTTACAAATATAAATTTAAAAAAAAATAGAATTTTATCCTACATAGAAAAAAAGTTATGTTGTATACGATGAGCATCACTCCTCAAAAATGGTGTTTACTGAAAAAAAACTAGTTTTCGAAGTAGATGGAAAAATAAGTGAAATTTGATTCCAAATATTTTGAAAAAAATATATTTAGAATCTACAAAAAAAATGTCACAAATCACTAGTTTGCATCATCTTAAAATTACTCATGGTTTAGCAACTATAGGTGCCTAAAAGTGAAGATTTAGTTAGAAAAAATCAGTTCAATGTCGAGTTTGGCCAAAAATTGTAAACCAGTATTGTGGGATAACCCCATCATAGATGGTGCATTTATATCATTGTTTTTCCTATAAAAAAATCTAGGGAAACATGAATATGGTCTTGGTGTCTGGAAGATAATGGAATTCACTACATTGAGTAATTGAAGCCACTGTTGATTGTCTACAAAGTGATTGAAGGTATTAGAATTGACTGAGGTCCTCTTGTTTTGGTTTGAAGCTAATATGAGCTTTGTGAGTATGAGATGAGTTTGCTTAATTGGAGCATGTTAAGCAAAGATAATTGTTACAAAATAGAGTAATGTATTCTAAGTGATGGATCTACCATGAATTAAGTAGGATAATTTAATGTTTTAGAGAGTTGAAAAGTTCTAATTGGAACAATTGGTTTGTTTTCCTTCTACAATTGAATAGGATGTTGAATTTATTAGAGCTTGTTGGAATGATTTGTATGGAAACAGAGTAACCCTCTAGTTTTACTCTTTCTTTGTATTATGATTGGAGTTGACTGTCAATATGACATGGACCTTTTTCCAGTGAGGCTTGAATTATTGTCTAGTCAGTGAGGCTTATTGTATTGCCAGTGAGACATACAAGTTGTAAACAAAAAGTTTTTAATAGAGAATTTGTTTAGAGTGGTTTTGTTAAACCGCATGACAACTAAGAGGGGGGGTGAATCAATTGTCCCACAAATTCAAATTTAAAACTTCAACACATCAATTTCACAATCACACTATTCTATTATTAAGTATGAGAAAGGAACAAAAATAACAAAAAGTAAAATGACACAATAAACACCAAATTTTTAGATGGAAAACCCAATGAGGGAAAAACCACGGTGAGGATTAACTCAGAATATAAAGAGATTATAAAACTGAATATAGAGGCTCACTACCAAGGGCTCATTGCCCAGAAGAGGACTCACTATCCAAATACAAAGGCTCACTATCCAACAGGGAGGCTCACTACCTACAAATATAAAAGGGAACAAAAGATCCACCACAACAATTAACACACATCTACAACCTTGATCAGAAGATTGCAGAAACCTTCAACTCACTACCTTTAGGAATTTAACACAATGAAGAATTGTTGCCTCAACTCACTCACACACACTTTTGATTTTATGGTTTGTAGCTTACTTCATCACTTTGCATCACACCCCTATAACTTCTTTGCAGTTCAACTTGCATTTATACCATCTTCAACCTTAGAAACTTTCTCCAAGGTTGGCCACATAAACTTTATTTCATGAATTCCAATTAGGTCAAAAACTCAACATTCCCATGGTGGAAAGGACTGAGAGCCAACCAATACAACATTTAACCAAGATGAAAGTAATGTCGCAGATCAACCACATGCTTCCTTAATTAAATTTAATTCTTCAAATGAGGTGTAAACACCAGGTCAGCCAAACCTAATGAAAACAAAAATGATCATTGATGTACACGCTTCCCAAAAAGAAGATGACACAGGAATGACACAACATGTTTCACTATACATGAGAACACATATCAGATTCCTTTAGATACATCTGTAGCAAGTGAAATAATCTTCAAGCACCAAACTTCTTCCATTAGTCCATCCAGACTGAGAAAACACATACATCAACTCAGAAACATGACTTTCGGATAACCAAACCACACACATCTTTGCTAGAACAAAGAAAACACCACTACAAGATATATGCCAGTTCCACAAGATCTAAAATAGAATAGTGGAGGACTATGAAGAAGAAACATTTCTCCCAGTCCATAAAAGACCAACTCTACCAAAATAGTTCACACATCGGTGAACATAACTTTTACGTACCATCACTCCAAAAGCTACAACTCATGAGATATCACCACAAGATCACCATTAGCAACCTTTCAGATCCACACAAGTATAGGATCAACATAGGAGAAATGCATAGCACATACCGGAGCACACTCTAAGCATATTCATCACTTTGAATTCTCTTCTTTATTAGTTTTCTCAAAAGCACTTGGAAACTCACAATTTTAGCACATCTATAGCATCATGAAGGTAGCTCCATGTACTCACAACATCTCAGCAACATCTCAACTATACATGTACAATCTGCAACATACTAAACTTTGTTGACATCAATGAAAAAATTAATGAAAAAACCACCAAACTTGATCATACTTGCAACAATCTCCCCCTTTGTCATTGATGGCAACACATGATGTGAAAAATAATCAAAGATAATATCCTTCACAATGTTGGAGACATGTGCCTCAAACTTACTGACTTGAATCTCCTAAAACAGAAAAATCGGTTAGACACCTGGAATGTTTTTCTGACAAGTAGCTTAGTTTTGAAGGCTCGAAGTGATCATATCGGTGAGACTAACAATCGATCTTTCCAACATAAGTCATTGGTGTGACCTGAACTATCAACATGAGATTCCTAACTCTCAATGATGATAAAATTCTGGTTGAAGAGTTTTGTCAGGGAGACTCTTGCCGATGGTCATGCATGGGTCAATGTCGAGCTAACATTGGTCTTCGATAAGACCTAAGAATGTTGGACCGAAACCTTTGTTCTTGTTGATGGATCTATTCCAATTGAACATCGGTGTGACTCTTGCCAATGTACAGGGTCTTGATGTTCTTTTGAGACATCGGGGAGACTTGGGCTATCATTGTGACATCTCAGGCAGTTGTCAATAGTGTTGGTCATGCCGAAGGACTTGAAGGCAGACCATGGTTGAATAGGTGTTGACTTGGGTTTATTGCTAAGGTGTACGATGGTCATTTGAGGACTGTGCTGAGTAGGTAGTGACTATCTTGTGACTGGTAAGATTGACAGTTGCTCAACAGAGGAAACTAAACCAAATCGTTTGTACAGAGAATGAATCAATCATGGCTATTGCTATACATTGCAATGTACTATAACCATTATGAATTCAATGGTTGAACAATCTATTAGAGTTCTTCATTGCATGTTGTATAAGCATTGTAACAGTGAGACATAACAAAAAAAAGATTAGGATTTTTCTATGTAAGGTTGATTAGGGAAATGTTGCTACTGTGAAATTGACATCTGAAAGTGAAGTTGGAATCTATGTATGTAATTCATTTATTGCAATACAAGGAGACTTTACTTGGTGGGTGGGTTTTTCTCACATAAGGGTTTTCCCATGTTAAATACTAGTTTTCAATTCTCTGTATGATTCTAATTGTTTGTTTTGTTATTCATGTAATGTGCATCTTTAATGAACTACAATTGATTTTGAACCTATAGTCTACACTATTCCTCTTAGAATTAGCATTAGGAAGGTGATTCCACGCCTTTTCTTTCCTTACAAGTGGTATCAGAGCCTGCCCAATTGTGTTATCCTTGTGGGAAGGGTTCATTTTTTGTGTCAATTCTGAAGTAGGAGTTTCATAGAAACTTGGTAATCTTGATCGCAGATTAAGATGGCAACTACATCAAGAAAGATTGAAATTGAGAAATTCAATGGTAGCAATTTTGAGTTGTGGAAACTCAAAATGGAAGACCTATTGGTGGATCGTGATCTTTGGCTTGTTGTGTCTAGAATGAAACCTTCTAGCATGAAGCAAGAATATTGGGACCTCACAAATAGAAAAGAAAAAGGGTTGATAAGACTGTATTTAGCATACTCTATTCTCCTGAACGTTCACGAAGAGAAATCTACATCTTCTCTATGGAAGAAGCTTGGAGACATTTATCAAGACAAGTCCTTGGTGAATAAGTTGTTCTTAAGGAAGAAGTTATACTCTTTGAAAATGGAGGAATGGGTGTTTGTAGCTGATAATCTGAATACATTCAACACGTTGATTGCTTAGTTAACATATGTGTGTGAAAATAGATGAAAAAGATCATTGTATGCTCTTGTTGTGTTCTTTGCTCGATTCTTGGGATCATTTAGTGATGCAATTGGGAGCATGACAACCACTTTCAAGATGGAAGATATGGCTGCTTCTTTGCTATTAGAAGAGATGTGAAGGAGGCTCTTGTTGTTCAAGGTAGATCAAAAGAAAAAGGCAAGAAGAAGGATAAGAAGTCCAAATTATTGAAATCAGAAGGGAGATAAAATTCTCCTAGAAAGAAGTCCAAAGTGAAGTGTTGGAATTGTGGGTATCCTAGTCACATCCGAAAGGATTACAAAGAGGAGAAAAAGAAGAAAAAGAACTCTTCCGATAATGATTCTTCTTAGAGTGAAGCAAATGCCTTCATTGCAGCTTTGGTGAATCAGACATTAGATGATGTTTGGCTAATAGATTTTGGAGCATCTTTCCACATGACATCTCATAGAGACTGGGTTACAAAGTATGAAAAATACAATGGTGGAAAGGTACATTTAGCAAGCGATTCATCTCTAGAAATTGTTGGTCATGGAAGAGTCAGAATTCAGTTTCTTGATGAAAGAATTAAGGGAATTGATGGCATAATGCATATACCAGGCCTAGCTCAAAGTTTACTTTCTATAAGCAAGTTGAATGATATTGAAGTGAAAGTCTTGTTCTCAAGTAATGGCTAAAAAATGACTAGAGGCTCGATGGTACTAGCTAGGGGTGCTTGAATTGGTACTCTGTACAAGCTGGACGCACTTGATGTTCAATGTAACAGTGTCTTTTCAAAGTCACAGAAGGTTGTTCATGTAGAGAAGGAGACTAAAATCCTATAGGGGAAAATTATTTGGAAATTAAAATTCCTGCAGAGAATACTATGCTTTGGCATCAAAGGCTCAGTCACATTGATGAGAAAGGTTTAAAAGCCTTGAAAAATAAAAAACTGGTTGAGGGGCTTAAAGATTGTAACCTAGAATTTGATTTTTTTGAACATTGTATATATGGAAAACATCATTGTGTTTCTTTTTACTCTAGTCCTCACAAATATTTTGGTGTTCTGGATTATATTCACTCTGATGCTTTTGGTCTAGCAAATGTTCCTTCATTATTGAAATCAAGATACTATGTTTCTTTTATTGATGATTATTCAAGAAGTGCATTTTGTATATTTTCTAAAAATTAAATCAGAAGTGTTCAGTTGGTTTTAAAGAGTTCAAGAACTTGGTTGAAAATATGACTGGTAAGAAAATTCATTGCTTGAGGATAGATAACGGTGGTGAATTTTGTTCTACAAATTTTGAAAGGTATTGCAAAGAGCATGGAATTAAAAGGCATAAAACAACACCTTACACTCTGCAAAAAAATGGAGTTGCTGAAAGGTTGAACAAGACATTGATGGAGAGAGCGAGAAGTATGTTGAGCAATGTTGGTCTAGAGTAGAAGTTCTGGGTTGAGGTTGTGGCTACAACATGTTACTTGGTAAATCAATCTCCATCTTTAGCACTTGTTGATAAAATGCCTATGGAAGCTTGGTCTAGCAAGAATCCCTCTCTAAGACATGTTCGTGTCTTTGGCTATGAAGCATATGTTTATGTGCCAAATGAGAAGAGATCTTAGTTGGAGAGCAAAGCAGTTAAGTGTATCTTTATTGGCTATGACATTAGTGTGAAAGGATACAAGCTTTGGAATCCCATGACTGAAAAGGTTGTATACAATAGAAATGTAATCTTTCATGAGCTGAAACCTTCTTTAGTGGATCTGCAGTCAGGGATGAAAGAAGACAAGGAGGAAAATGATGTTGTCGAAATTCCTATAACACTAGAAAAAGAGGAACAATAATTTGATAGTGTACCTAAATCTAAGGAGAGTGCAAGTAGCTTTGAGAGTTCTGAACAAGAAGAAGAAACAAAACCTTAGCCTCTACCTATGAAGAGGTTTACATGTGAGAAGTGACAACTTGAAAGGTATGGTTTTTCCATGTTGGATGCAAACTATGCTTATGCTTTGATTACAAACATTGATGAGCCTAGGACTATGAAAGAGGCAATTGAAATGCCTGATTCAAACTCTTGGTTGGAAGCCATGAATGAAGAAATGGCATCATTGGATAAGAATGAAAATTGGAGTTTGGTGCCCTTTCCTAAAGGCAACAAAGTTGTTGGCTGTAAGTGGGTATTTAAAAAGAAAATCGGTCTAGATGGAAATGTTGAAAAGTATAAAGTGAGGTTGGTTGCTAAGGGGTATTCCCAGGTAGAGGGAATTGATTATGGAGAAATATTTTCTCATGTAGCTAAATTGACATATATAAGATTTCTTTTGTCACTTGTAATTGCGTATGACTTAGAGATTGAATAGATGGATGTGAAGACAACATTTCTTCATGGAGATCTTGAAGAAGAAATTAATATGTCCTAGACTAAGCACTTTGTGGAAAAAGGTAAAGAAAATATGGTTTGCAAGTTAAAGAAATATCTATATGGTTTGAAGCAATCACCTAGAATGTTGTACCAAAATTTTGACACATTTGTACTTTCTTTTGGATTTGTAAGATCAAAATATGATAATTGTGTGTACTACAAGACATAAAATGATCGAGTTCTTATTATTGCCTTGTATGTTGATGACATGTTAATAGGAAATAGTAAGAATATGATTTCCAATCTACAAAGTTTGAAATGAAGGATCTTGGTGTAGCAAGGTATATTCTAGGGATGGAAATAACCAGGGATAGAAAGAGCAGGAAGCTCTGGCTCAACAAGAGTAAGTGTATTAACAATATTCTGGAGAGATTTGGTATGACTGAATACAAGCAACTAGTTGTTCCAGTTTTGCAGGGAATGAAACTATCTATTGAAGATTGTCCAAAATCTCCTACTGAGATGGAGGACATGACCAGAGTACCTTATGCAAGTGCAGTTGGTAGTTTAATGTATGCAATGGTCTGCACAAGGCTAGACATTTCCCAAGCAGTGGGAGTACTTAGTCGGTTTATGGCGAATCCAGGAAGGTCACATTGGGTTGTTGTGAAAAGAGTCTTTAGATATTTAAAAGGTACATCTCAGTATGCTTTGTGCTATCATGGCAACTCGATTGGATCACAAAGACCACTCAACATTCAATGCTATGTGGATTCTAATTGGGCAAGGGACATTGACTAACACAGATCCACCAATCGATATAGTTTCATGTTGAATGGTGGTGCAGTTAGTTGGATGAGCAAGTGGTAGGCTGTAGTCTCTCTATCCACTACTAAAGATGAGTACATGGCAGCAACACACACTTGCAAAAAGGTTGTATGTCTGAGATGCTTGTGTTCTAACATTCAGTACATTGTAGGAAAAATTACAATTTGTTGTGATATTTAGAGGGCTATTTGTTTGGCTAAAAATCCAACTTTTCATGCTAGGATAAAACATATTGATGTGTAGTATCATTTTGTATGAGATATGGTGGAGGATGGAAAGGTCTGTTTAGAAAAATTTGATACTTTGGAAAATGTTACAGATGCATTGACGAAACTAGTGAGCATAAACAAGTACAGGTGGTGTGCTAGTTCGATGGGCCTTGAAGCCCATGAATCTCAGTAGTCTCAGAATGCTCTAGAGGTTTTAGTAAGATCTTCATAAAGTGGGAGATTGTTGGAGACATGTTCCTCAAACTTATTGACTTGAATCTCCTGAAAGAGAAAAATTGGTGAGACAATTGGAATGTTTTGCCAACAGGAAACTTAGTTCTAAAGGATTGAAGTGATCAAATTAGTGAGACTAATGGTCGATCTTGTCGATGGAAGTCATCACTATGACCTAAACTGTTGGCGTGAGATTCCTAACTTTCGAAGATGATAGAAGTCTAGCCGAAGAGTTCCATCAAGGAGACTCTTGCCGATGGTTGTGCATGGGTCAGTGTTGGGGTAACATTAGTCTTTGGTAAGACCTAAGAATGTTGGACAACACCTTTGTTCTTGTCGATGGATTTGTTCCAATTGAACATTGGTGTGACTCTTTCTGATACACATGGTCTTGATGTTCTTTTGAGACATCAGGGAGACTTGGGCTATCATTGTGACATCTCAGACAGTCGCTGATAGTGTTGGTCATGTCGATGGACTTGAAGGCAGACCATGGTTGAATAGGTGCTGACTTGGGTTGACTGCTGAGGTGTACAATGGTCATTTGAGGATTGTGCTAAGTAGGTAGTGACTTTCCTATGACTGGTAAGATCGATAGTTGCTCAATAGAGGAAAGTGAACTGAACCATTTGTATAGAGAACGAATCAATCATGGCTATTGCTATACATTATAACATACTGTAACCATTATGAATTAGATGGTTGAATTACCTATTAGAGTTCTTCATTGTATGTTGTATAAGAATTGTAACAGTGAGACATAACAAAAAAAAGATCAAGATTTTTTTGTGAAAGGTTGATCAGGGAAATGTTACTACTGTGAAATTGACATCTGAAAGTGAAGTTGGAATCTATGTATGTAATTCATTTATTGCAATACAAGGAGAATTTACTTGGTGTGTGGGTTTTTCTCTTGTAAGAGTTTTCCCATGTTAAATATTAGTGTTCAATTCTCTATATGTTTTTAATTGTCTGTTTTGTTATTCATGTAATGTGCATCTTTAATGATCTATAATTGATTTTGGACCTATATTCTACACTATTCCTCTTAGAATTAGCATTAGGAAGGTGATTCCGTAGCTTTTCTTTCCTTACACATAATATCCTGGGAGAACACCTTCTATTCCTCTGTAACTATTTTTCACATGAATTTCTCTCCCCCTTTGACATCAATAGAAAATATCAAAGAATCTGATCACTCCCCCTTAGAAGTGAACTCATATTACAACAATGAATACCTTTTCTACTCCCCCTATGGAGTAGACCCATTTATCAGTCCAGATAAATGAAGAAACTATGAATTCACAAGAATGATGCACCTTCATGTGCACCTAGTTCGAAGGGCCAATGACCCCTAACCTCTCCCTAAGATGCTCAAAAGTATCCTTTGGAAGAGCCTTAGTAAATATATCTACAATTTTTTCCTTGTCACATACTCCAATATGACTTCATTTTCCAACACCTTTTCTCTCAAGAAATGATATTTGATAGATATGTGTTTTTTTCTTGAATGCATAACTAGATTATTTTCTGATGTGAAAGGTATTATTCCAAAACAACAGTTTAAAACCATTGCTACACATCTGACCAACACTCAAAAGGTTATTCCTCAAACCCTTCACATAATATACATTAGTTTTGTGCACTCCATCAAAACTAATTGAACCTTTCCCACAAATCTTAGCTCCTGAATCATCACCAAACATGACTAAGCCACCATCATACTTTTCAAGTTTAGTGAACTTACTTTTATCTTTGGTCATGTGATTAGAACATCCACTATCAATCACCTAGTAGTCTTCATCCTGTCTTGCATGAAAGGAGGTGACCAAAGTACCTTCCATCTTATTCCTTTTGTTCTCCAAAGTATTATTGATTGCACATTTTCCAAGGTTAGCAGATACAATTTTTTTTCCAAAGATAAAAATAAGCATTCACTATCATCAACCTCATTTTCATATTCATCATCAGAGATTTCAGCTTCTTCTTTAACATAATACGACTTCTTGTATTTCTTATCCTTTCTATCCTTATATTTATGATCCTTGTTCTTCTTATGTATAGTTATATTTAGAAATCTCAAAGCATAATGACCAATATTACCACAATTAAAACATTTAAAGCGCAACATACATTTATACTTTCTAGTAGCTTTTTTCAAATTCATAGTGAAGTTCGCTTCCAACTCATCAGAACCATGACTCTCCAAATTATCTTCAATCTTCATTGCCTTAAATTTCATCTCTTTCTTTTCTTCTTTCTTGTCTTCTTTCTTGAACTTTCTCATCTAAAATACTTGTGAGGTTTCGAACAACTATTCTTTAGTATACTTCATAGGATCATACATCTCTTCAATAACTAAGATCTTATCAATGTAACAATCTGGTAGGGTGATTAGGATATTCTCAATAATATCTTCATTGGTCAGCTTTCCCCCTTGAATCTTAATTTCATTTTCTGTCATCTCAACCCTCTAGAAATAGCTTGTAAACTCTCCACCTTCTTCCATTTTCAAATTCTCAAATTTTTGCTTTGCCGCTAGCCTCTATGTCAATTTTACTCTTTCATTTCCTTCATATAGTTCTTCCAACTTCTTCCAGACATCATAAGAAGTATCTAAAGAAAGAACCTTAGTTCATTCAGTTTTAGATAGAGCACTATAAATAGCATACCTCTCTTTCTCATTCTCCTCATAAGCAGAAAGCTCATCTCCAGAAGTAGGACCATTCACCGAAGGAGTATACTTCATCTCAATAGCCAACATAGGGATTGCCAACTTATGCACCATCAGATCTTCCTTAAGTGGTTAAGCTCTACACCAAGGAACTAAAGCTTTGATACCAATTGTTAAATGACACAGGACAACTGAGAGTGGGAGGTGAATCAGTTGTCACACAAATTCAAATTTAAAACTTCAGCACTTATCAATTTCATAATCACACTATTCTATTATTAAGTATGAGCATGAAAAACAAATAACAAAAAGTGAATCGACACAATAAATGCCATAATTTTACTTGGAAAACCCAATGAGGGAAAAACCACAGTGAGTTTTAACTCATAGTATAAAGAGATTACAAAATTGAATACAGAGGCTCACTGCCCAGAGGAGGACTCATTGCCTACAGAAAAGACTCACTATCCAACAAGGAGACTCACTACCTTCAGGAATCTAACACAATAAAGAACTGCTACATCAACTCACTCACACACTTTTTCTTTTATGGTTTGTGGCTTACTTCATCACTTTGTATTACACCATTATAACTTCTTCGCAATTCAACTTGCATTTATACCATCTTCAACCTTAGAAACTTTCATCAAGGTCGGACACAAAATTTATTTCATGAATTCAAATTAGGTTGGAAACTCAACATTCCCACGATGGAAAGGAATGAGAGTGGACCAATAAAAAAATTAACTAATACCAAAAATAATGTCTCATATCAACCACATGCTTCCTTAATTAAATTTAATCCTTCAAATGAGGTGTAAACACTAGGTCGTCCAAACCTAATGAAAACACAAATGATCATTGATGTACATGCTTCCCAAAAATAAGATGACACATGAATGACACAACACACTTAATTAAACATGAGAAAACATCTTAGATTCCTTCAGATACATCCATAGCAAGTGAAACAATCTTCGAACACTGAACTTCTTCCAACAGTCCATCCGAACTGAGAAAACACATACAACTTAGAAACATGACTTCCGGATCACAAAACCACACACTTATTTTTTAGAATGAAGAAAACACCACTAAAAGATATATGGAAGTTTCATAAGATCTGAAATAGAACAACAGAGCAGAAACATTTATCCCATTCCACAAAAGACCAACTTTGCCAAAACAGTTCAAACACCAGTGAACGTAACTTTCACATACCATCACACCGGAAGCTACAACTCAAGAGATATCATGATAAGATCACCATTATCAACCCTTCATATCCACACAATTATAGGATCAACATAGGAGAAATGTGGAGCACATACTAGAGCACACTTTGAGCACATTCATGAGTCTAGCTTCTCTTCTTTATTAATTTTCTCAAAAGCACTTGTAAACTCACAATTTCAGCACATCTGCAACATCATGAAGGTAGCTCCACGTACTCACAACATCTCAATAGCTCTCAACTATACATGTAAAATCTACAACATAATAAACTGTGTTGACATCAATGACAACATTAATGGCAACACCACCAAAATTTCTCATACTTGTAACAATTTTTCCACCCTTTTAGGGTTTTTCCACTCATAAATACTGTGTCTCATATCTTCTTGGTGATGTGTTGTTTTGTGATTCACATGTGATGTTGTGACTTGCATATCTTTGTATTACCTCATAAAATATAATATCTAAAGTTTTTGAGAATTAAGTTTATATGATTGGTTTTATTGGATCACTCATTCACCCCCCCTCTCAGTGATCCTTAGTATTCCTACAATTGGTATCAGAGTATAAGGTTCCCTGGAAAATTTTAATAGACTTGGGTAGATTTTGGATGTGGAATACTATGGGCTAGAGGTATAGAAATAAAGTTTCTAAAAAGGAGAAAGATTTGTATCAAAAGAAAGAGAAGATTATTACAAAATTTGATGATGGTTCTAATGTTCTTGGCTCTAAAGAATGGCATGCATGAATGTTTGATGAAAAAAATGGTGAGTTACAGGTCATGGAGGTTGCAAATGATTCAGATGATGAAAATTATGAAGAGGAAGCACAAGTTTATCTTGAAGATGAATTGATTATTGTCTTAGATGAATTGAAAAGAGAAAGAAGAGATAAAGAGGAAATAAAGAAGTGTGTAGAATTTGATCAAATTATTGAGAAACTAAAGTTGCAATTGGAAGATTCTAGAAAAATTGAAGAAGCCACTTACATGAAGTTGCAAACCAAAGTAGAATATTGTCAAAAGTTAGAGGCTGAAATGTTGTCCCTAAAGAAGCAATTGGAGAAGGTAAAACAAGATTTGAAAAAAAGTCTACAAAATGAGTTGAGTATTGAGTTTTTGATTAAATGTTTCTTAGACAAATATATTTGTCTAACAAATTTTGGATAGGATATGGAGGAGAAGTGAGTAACAAAGATGCTACTATATCAAAGAAGCCAATGAAATTGACAAGTCCGTCAAAAGGAGGAGAATGTGTACAAGGAGAATCAAGTTTTACTTCCATAAAGCCTGCTGATCATAATAATCATGAAGATGGATATAGAAGAGTTCATGATCCTAAGCAAAGTCTGAAAAAGAAGATCATCAGCAACGAAAATCAAGTACAATTATTCAGGTTTCCATGGTTACTATTACTCTTGTAATGATTATGGACATAAAGCAATTGATTGTAGAAGGAGTCAATCTACATTTTATAAAAATATGGATGTAGTTTGTTATAAATGTGCCAACCTTAGACATATAGCACAATTTTCTAGAAAAAGATTGGTGAGTTCATCTAATAATGATATGAGGGAAAACATGTCAAACAAGAAAAATAAAGCGTTTGAAAAAGATTGGAAAAGGAAAGAGCCTAAGAAAATTTGGAGGAGGAAACATGAACAAAAACATAAATAACCTATGCCTGTGCTTTATTCACAAAAGACATCTCCTAGTGCATAAAAAGTAGCATGGAGCTAGGGGATATGTTCAATGTTATATCTTTGACCCCAAGGTGAAATTAAGTAGGTCAATCATAGATCAAGTGATGTTTTGGTGTGATTTTGTTGTTGTAGACACATAAAAATGTCCAAAGCCTTCAAGTGTCCATTTTCTTCATCCTTGCCCTTCGATAATAATTTTAGTTATTCAATTATGTTTGATTATATTCGTCTATTAATTAAATAATTTTTAATAATTATTTAATTAATTCACTTTCTAATATTTATTCTATCCTGACCGATTAAATAAACTAATCACGTCACTAATTTCTTCCTCTTCTTCAATAGTTAAATAAATTATTATTTATTTAATTATTTTGTCATCTTTCATCTATAGTTAAATAATTACCATTAATTATTTATCTATTCATGGTCCTTTAATTCTTCCATAGTTAAATAATTATTAAAATCATTTAACTATCCCATGCCACCTCTCCTAATTAAATAGTTAATCTAAATTAATTATTTAAGGTCTAATTTCTATCTCTCCATTTAATTAAATTAATAAATTTAATTAAATTCTCCTCTTTTCATTTTTTCAAATAAATAATTTGAATAAATAATTTATTTTCCACTTGTCCATTTCCAACATTTTCGAATAAATAATTTAAAATAAATTATTTATGCACCACTTGGTCAAAGATACCCTATCATAATCCCCTATCATAACATTTATTTTTTGTCATAGCTTGCATGTCCCTGCATGTCCTTGCATGCCTATCCTAGCCTGCATGTTATGATAGGGGATTCTTGGTGCATCAATTCTAGACAATTGATCTTGGCATCTTTTATGAGACTTAATCTCAACCATCCATTTTGTAACATCCCTCTCATGCATTCTCATCCATTTATCTTGGAATCTTTCTAGAAGATTAATCTCAACCGTCCATTCGAATGGTTGTCTATAAAAGCAAGCTTCCTTCTCCATTTTCAGCGTAATAGCTAATTGTCTCCAATTTTTTTACTATCATTTGTAGGTTTTGCACAAGTGTTTCAACAAATCTGAGGGCAAAGTTGCATAACAAGAAGGAGAGCAAGAGAAATAATCAACCATAATGGGGAGTGTTTTCTTTTATGTTTTGCATTTTTTATTCTCTTCATTATTTGTTTTCTCTTGTTTGGATGAGGTTTTATAGCTTAAAAGTGTTGGCTGTCACTTTACCTATTCTATTTAATTTTCTAACCCCATCTCACATTCGGTGAACCTGACATGAATCTTATAATTTTGTAGAGAAATTGGTTTGTTTTCTTGTTTGTTTTCATTGTTTTGCAAATTACAGCCAAGAATGCATACAAAATCCCGTCATCTTCATTTGAGCACAAAAATATGGAAACATCAAAAATTTTAAAACATTTTCTGGGTTTTGTAGGCCTCATTTTCAATTTTCTGAAACATTAAGTGGTTTGAAATTTGATTAAGATTTGAGAAAGTTATGGCCATTTTACTAATAATAGCTTTTTAAGATTTAGTTATTAAAATCCGATTTTTCTTTTGTTTATAATACTTTTGTTGTGTAGAATTTTGCAAAATGTTTTTTGGGTTTTTAAGCTATATGTCTTAGCTTTCCATAGATATCTACAATTTAAAGTTTTGTTTAGTTGTGAGAAAGTTATCACTATTTTTAGTTTGCTATTTTTATTCAAATTTTTTTTTTGGTTTACTAATCTTTTGTTTGTAGCGTGTGGCTTTGGAATGGGGCTCCCAAAACTGCTTCTTTTGGAGTAACAAAAAAATTGAGCTCTTAGTTTTTAGTTTTCTTTAATTCTTTTTTCTTAGTTTAGTCTTTTTATTTTCTAGTTTAATTATTTACTGACTTTTAGTTTGGTTTTTAATCTTTTGTTCTAACTTAGTTTTTTTTACAGCTTTCTCATTGGTCCAAGACATTTATGAAACTACTAATTTATGGTTTTGCAGCTCCGTTAGTGGAAGACTCATTTCTCAAACAAGGTATTTGTGATTTCTAGTTTAGGAACACTTCCATTGGTGCATTAAAATGAACATGTGCTTGATTTTGTCGAACTATGCTTGAAGGTGGTAGGTGATTATGCTCTCACCTTGTGAAAACTAGGTGATCAAAAAACCAAACCCACCTTATTTTTTGTCACCCTCACGACTTAATAATCGAAGTATCCTCTCCCCTTGCACTTTCGAGTGATCCTGGGTGTAATAGAAATGAATATTATTTCTAGAAATGGGCCTGCCTTAAGGGAAAAGGTACTCACCTTAAGGGACGACTCGACCAGTAATAGGCTAAAGCCAAGCCACTTCCAGTCGGGATATAAAATGGGTGCTTGAGGAAAATTCAAGTACCACGAGTGTGGATGTGTCACACGGATGGAGTAGTACTCCCATAAACCTTGTTGAACATAACCTCTTCAGGCTGGAGTGCCACCTAATTGGTGATTAATCTCTTGCCCCATGTGTGGCCACTCGAACGGATGCCATAACTAGACACCTTTTGTTTTAGAGGTCAACCATTTTCAGCCATTGCTTGGTATAGTGCAGGGTACAGTATCATGCCCAAAGATACTCACTACTGACTCCCTTGAGTAGAGATAGTAGTTCTTGGGAAGTGATGACCCAAGAATTCGAAGTTGGTGTGCTCAAATGACATTAATGAGCCATACAGGGGAGCCAGTTCCACCAAACTTCTAAGCTATCTGCTCTTAAGAAGGAAAGGTGTTTAGCACCAATCTTGGGTATATCAGTGGGCAATATCAAGTATACAAACCCTTGGCCTATTAGGATTCTGCTTGTCTCATTTGTGTTTGCGTACACCAAAGCATTGTGCTTGTCAAGTGTTTTCTAGATTTTCAAACAATATACAAAATATTCACAAATCTAGACACAAAACCTCAGCCAACTCAAACTTTTCAATAAAACATCAAAACAACAGTCTCAGCCTAGAAATCTTATGTCAAAACCAAATCATGAAATTGCTCAAATCTCTCGTTCCTTGTACACTTTAGCTTGCATCTTATCATAGGGTCATCTTTGCAAATATTTACCTTCATCCTTAGGTTTCACCATTTGCATTTTCAGTCATAAACTAAAAACTTAGGTCCTCACCTCATTTTGCATATTTTGGATTAGGACAACCTTACCTCACTTTGCAAAATCTTGACTTTCGAAATTAGGTTATCATTGGACTTAGACATCATTATCTCCTTTAGTCATTATCTTTTTGTGAGATTCTTTCAACTCAAAAGTCTAGTTAGGAAGACTCATTTGTCATTTGTCCTTGTCATTTAGTCCTTCAAAAAATTCGTTTGATATTCCAAAATTGAGACATAGATCAAGCATAGGGTGGTTAGGAAACCTTTTTCCAAATCATTTTAGACCTTTGCATTTGCATACCTTATATATTCAAATCATTTTAGTCCTCACCTTGCATATCTTTAAAATCCAAAATATTGTGATCATAGTCCTCATTTGGCATCTAGACTTTGCATTGGTCATTTCCTTAACCAACATTTTCACATTAGTCCTCACTGTCACCTTGACATTTGACATCCTTTCTAAACAATTTATCACCTTGCATTGGTCATTTTCTTTAGGAAAACATCATTATCACCTTGCATTGACATCCTCCAAAAATACAAAACAAAAAAAAAAAAAATAGTGTCATAACTTGTCATCCTAGTCTTCATTGTCCTTTGGCATTAGTCATTTTCTCTAGACAACATTGTCATATTGCATCCCTTATTGTCAAAAAATCCAAAAAAATAGTCTTGCATTGTCATCCTTTATTCAAAAAAAAATCCAAAAACATTATTTCATCCTAGTTGTTATTTTGAACCTAGGCTTTTGCATTAGTTGCCTTTTTAGTTGACATAATCATCTTAGTCCTTATTTTGCACCTCATCATCCTAGTCCTAATCGTCACTTTCACTTTTTGACATTACACATTTCCTTAGATACACATTATCATCCCATTGCATTGTCATCCTTTATCACACAAAAAGACAAAAACATAGGTTAGTGTCATACTTGCATTGTTATTATCTTCATTTGAGCAATTTCCTTTGATGGTGGAGACAAGACTTCAATGAAAGAAAAAACAAATGGAAGACTTTGGACAAGACTTTGACAACCACACCAACATCAACACCAATCCCAATGACTAGATCTTTGATGACCCATTTGGCAATTTGAATGCACAATCTTCCATGAACATGTCAAATTCTTTTCAAAATCCACTTTTTGAACAATTCATACAAAGAGACCAAAATGGACAAGTTTACATTGAAAACTTAGAGGCAGCAGCCCAAAATCCAGAATTCACTTCACTTGTAGAAGAATTGGTCTTAAATGATCCTGAACAATACCTCGCTATGCTCTTAGACCAAGGCACAAGATTACCAAAAGGATTTGACATTAATACCATATGACCTATCTCTCCTAATCATACAACACAAAACACAACATCCCAACATGACATGAACAATACCTCGACCAATCACACTGTTGTTACTACGCAAGTTGCTACTACCACCATTAATGTGACATCTAGTGGCACCATAAATCAAAGCACCTCCTCTTCAACTAACGCAACTAGAGGAACATCCACTATGACCATGCCTACAATGTCCACATCATCTACACAAATGCTAGGAGCTACCTTTTCACAGTCCATGCCTACAACTTCCACATCATCTTCACAAACAATAGGAGCCACCTTTGCATCCACATCAGTAGGCACCACTTCTTCAAATCCTATGGTCAGCTCTTCATCTATGACAATGGGGGCATCTTCATCACATCCTTATGGTGGAACCTCATTTAATCCCTTTGGGTGAAACTCACGACGCGTTTTCATTCAAGGCCCTCAACACAACATTAACACATCATCACAAATGAACATCCCACATGGACAAGGGCACAATACACATATACCACATAGACACTTTCAAGGACCAAACACTACCATGCCACACAGACAATTCTTTCAACAAGGACAAGGAACTCAAATGACATAGCAAATGCATACCTTTGGACATCAAATAAGTCAGGGACCTCAAATATAGACAAACATGGTGGGGTTATATATTCCCACATACTCATCCCAGATTCATACTCAACAACATATCCCCAATCACAACTGGCAATATTAGAAAAACATACCTTACTTTCAGGCAACCAATGATCCCATCATACACACCTTGCTAGCAAAAGTGGATGACCTTCAAAAATAGATGGAAAATATGAAAACCTCTGACAAGAAGACACAAATGCCATATGACTTATGTCCATATCCTTTTGATACAACTTTGTACATGCCACCATTTCCACATGGTTATGTGGCTCCAAACTTCAACAAATACAAGGGTAAAACAAATCCACTTGACCACATCAGAGAGTTCATAACAAGTTGTGTGGATATTGCTCATGAGCACACATATCTAATGCGACTATTTCCTAAAAGCCTTGCAGGACCAGCGCTAGAATGGTTCTATACACTGCAACCTGGAATACAGTCATGGAAAGAACTTGCTGAAAAATTTGTGAAAAATTACACATACAACATTGACACAGACACCTCCATTACCAACTTATGCCAACTCACACAAGAAGATTCAGGTGAAACCTTTTTACCATTCTTTCAAAAATGGAGGGGCCTAGCGAGTCGTTGTCATATAGACATACCTGAAAAGGAAAAAGTTGACATGTTCGTACAAACGTTAATGGGCCCACTAAAAAATGGCTTGCGTGTTCATTGTTGCACAAAATTTGTAGACCTAGTTGAACGAGGTGTCCAAGTTGAACAAGCACTCATAGCTAAAGGAAGACTAAAATATGGTCCTAAAAACAAAAATGCAAACCCTCCTTCTGCTGACAAAACCAAATTTTGGGTTAACAAGCATGTTACCAACGATGGTGTAGTCGATGCTAAGGCTATCAACACTATGGGTCCTATGATTACTCTAAAAGGGACATAACCACAAAACATGCAGATGATGACACAAACCTATGCTGCTAATGCTATCCAGACAAATCAGAATAACCAAGGCAATCAAAACAATCAAATTCAAGGGCAGCCTAGACAACCAAGACAATTCCTTAGAAATCACACATATACCTCTTTGGGTGAACCTATTGATGAAATACTCAAGAAATGCATTCAAAATGGTGTCATCACACTTCAGGACCCCAAACCATATGACCCTGGACAGTTTAAACCATCTTGGTGGGATGATAATGCATTTTGTGACTATCACCAAATAAAAGGACATGAAACATCTTCTTGTAAACAATTGAAAAATCTGGTACAAGACCTTATTGAAAAACGTATCATTGAAGTTGGAAGGCCACAATTGCCTCTAATGTGGATCATACAATACACAAGAACCCACTGCAGGATCATGGTTTAGGAAACCCTTCTATGTCGAACCTTAATAACAATACTCGAGCCAACCATGCCTATATTGCATACAACTATTCCGGGGGACCTATTATACATCACATTAGAACAACTGAGGAACATGTATGCATGGTCACTATTAGAAAGGTCCCTGAATGCAATGTCACCACTCATGGTGGAAAGATCAGCATAGCTGGCCCTCCTCCCCCTAGACAACCAAAAGTAACAATAGCTGGCCCGTCCACTTCACAGTCGCAATCCCGTCCACAAAACAAGCAATCCCAACCTAAAGGAAACTTTAATCTTATTGACTAGCTTGGAAAAACACTTGCACAAATCTCTATTCTTGAGTTGTTATGCATCTTTCCTACCCATAAGGCCATCCTAGACAAAACACTGCAAGAATCCTCTGTTCCCCAAGATATTGATGTCAACCAATTTGAAGCCATGGTAGGATATCTGATGACACCCCAACATATCACCTTTTCTGACCAAGACGATTCGTCATCCAAATCCAACCATAATGATGCCCTTCATATCAAATTCTATGTTCACAAACATAAGGTCAGACGAGTCTTAGTAGATGGTAGAGTAGGACTGAATATATGTTCCTTAAAATTGGTCAAGGCACTAGGATTTTCTGATGCTTGTGTAGATGCCACAAGAAACATTGTTATCAAGGAATATGATGATGCAGAATGTTCCTCTTGGGGCGTAATTACACTCCCAATTCAGATCGGGCCAGTCATTGTTGACACCACTTGTCAAGTTCTAGATTTGGATTTGCCATACAACATTTTACTCGGTCAACCTTGGATCCATGCTTTGAAAGCCATTCCCTCCACATATCACCAGTGCTTGAAGTTTCCTTTTGAAGGAACTGAGATTACTATATATGGAGACCCTGATCCATTCCAATATTGTACCAACTTACAGGGTGTCTCAGAATGTCAAGTCCCTATCAATAGGGAAGCTCTGACATCTTTGCCTTCTAAATTCATTGATCCCTCAACACTCGTGAAATCTTCTGCTTCTTCATCCATAGCTTCCACTCCTACTTCTTTGACCACCATGACCACTTCCATAACACCTTCCACTTCATTTATCACCCCAAGTGTCGACGAGGTTCCAGATTCAGGATCAAGGATGTGGAGAGTACAAGCTGAATATAGCCTATTGCATAACCAAGATGGCCAAGTCTCCCCAAGTCAATGGAAAACCTTGTTTTAGAATACAAGCAAAAGAAATGTTCAAGGTTCCTCCAAATACAGTTTTCATAAAGTGGGGTGAAATGAGTCAAGAGGACACAGATGATATACTATCTTGGATTTATAGAGAACCACGAGACTTAACTCCCTTGCTAGTAACAATATATGGAAAAGGATATAGCATGATAAAAGCAAAAGGTTATGATGGAAAAAGTGGTCTTGGCAAGGATAAAAATGGAAGGCGTGAGCCACTATCAGTTTTAGAAAGACCAAAACATCTTGGGTTAGGGTTAGGTCCATGAGAATCTGGCGATCCAAGTACCAATGTTCTTCCATGTGAGTTAGTGTATGCTTCAGACTATGTTGAGACAACTAAGGACACCTCCTCTGAAACTAACTCTCACGAATGGGAATTTGGCTCTTAGCGATCCTTAAGTGACTACTGCCTTGACGAATTATTCCTTGAACCTAGCGAGCCTACATTTGAGGAACAAGTCTGGAAAATATTTAAGATCAATACAACACCAAATGATGTCAAGTCTAGATCATGTTCTATTCCCATTCATCCTAGTCCTAACATACCAACCCAGTCATTCCAAATTGATGACAATCATTCAAAACCACCTGAACCATCACTTTCCACTACTAATCTTGACTCTAATACTACTCCCTTTGTCCCTTATTTCACGGGTGAGTATGAAACAAGTGAAGGAGAATACTAGATAGAATCTGACATAGGGCTAGATGATGACAATTTTATTTTTAATGTCTCGACATCCATTTGCATGCTTTCCTTGTCATCTCCTCAATTTTCAAATGCTAATGATGGGATATCTTTAGTTTACCCTGACCTAATTGACTGGAACCAACAAGGCCCACCAGTAATGGACACTTTTCAAAATTATGAGGCTTTAGCAGAATTTCTTAGACTACATGAGGGCATTCCAAATGGGGATCACAAAGCTGTATTTTCCATTGACTTGGATTGTGCTGCTTATTTTGGGGAGACTATGCCATCCTCTTGTCACAAAATTAAAAATAAAAATAAAGAAAAAAATAATACGTCTCTAGGTGAAAACCGAAAGGCACCTTCTGACGACAAAATAGTAAAAATAAAGGACGTATCCGAGGGTGAAAACCTCCCCGAGGCACCTAAGGGTGGAGGATTGGAGTTTCTCCTTGTGGAAAGAGAAAAATCAGAAATGCTTGTAGAAGACACCATACCAGTTAATATAGCTACTGTGGAAGACCCCAAAATGGTCCTCTTTGCAACATCATTGGCAGAGGTTGAACAACCAGTATTTCAAAAGTTCTTCTCAGAACGCAAGGTAAACTTTGTATGGTCTTATGCCGACATTCCAGGATTAGATCCTGAGTTAGGATTGCATCACTTGCCATTATTGCCAGATGCCAAGCCAGTAAAACAAAAGCTAAGAAAAATGCACCCACAAGTGGCATTGTTGGTTAAAGTTGAACTCAAAAAGTTGTTGGATGTGGGTTTTATCAAATCAATTGACTATGCTGAGTGGATATCCAACCTCGTACCTATCACTAAGTATACTGGATAGATTCATGTATGCACAGACTTCCGAGACCTCAATAAAGCATGTCCTAAAGATGATTTTCCTCTGCCAAACATTGACATCATTATGGACCTTACAGCTGGATATGAGATGTTGTCCCTTATGGATGGTTTCTTGGGTTATAATCAGATTCGTATTGCCCCTGAAGATCAACACAAAGCTACTTTCACATGCCCTTGGGGTACATACTGTTGGACTGTAATGCCATTTGGTCTTAAAAATGTAGGTGCTACATATCAAAGGGCAATGACAACAATATTCCACGACATGATACACACATTAATGGAGGATTATGTAGATGACCTTTTGGCAAAGTCATTGACAAGAAAAGACCACCTTTCAATATTGGACAAAGTTTTCAGGAGGTTGGAATAGTATAAGGTCCGGTTAAACCCGAAAAAGTGTGTTTTGGTGTAGCATCAGGCAAGTTATTGGGATACATAGTCTCTCGTAGAGGAATTGAAGTTGATCCCACTAAAGTCAAAGCTATATTGGATATGCCTCCTCCTAAGGGAATTAGTGACCTAAGAATGCTACAAGGTAGACTTCAATCCATCAGATAGTTTATTGCTCAACTCACAGATAGGTGTCAACCATTCCAGTATCTTCTATGCAAAGGGATCCCCTTTGTGGACAGATAAGTGTCAGGAAGCATTCAACTAGATCAAACAGTATTTATTGTCACCTCCAGTTCCCATGCCTCCTATCCAAGGAAAACCATTAATTTTGTACATCTCTACAACTACTTCAACACTGGGGGCATTACTAACACAAAATGACTATGAAGAAAAAAAGAGGGCCATATATTATATCAGTCAAACACTAGTGGGGTATGAGCTAAATTACACACCCCTTGAACATTTTTGTTTGGCAGTTGTATTTGCAGCCCAAAAATTAAGGCATTGCATGTTAAACCATAAGACACATTTGGTAGCTAATATCGATCCCTTGAAGTACCTCTTGAGTCGAGCAACATTGACTGGACGTTTAGCAAAATGGATTACAATCCTCAGTGAATATGATATTCAATATGTGGAACAAAAAGCCATCAAGGGATAGGTAATAGCAAACTAGCTCACAGATGCACCAATACCAGATAACCATCCTCTTACAATAGAATTTCCAGATGAGTTTGTATGTCACGCAAAATCTAAATAGCCTTGGCAATTATACTTTGATGGATCTCACACTAATCATGGATCAAGAGCTGGAATATTATTCATTACCCCACAAGGAGACTCCATCCCAAGGTCATTTCACATAGCATTTCCATGCACTAATAACATGGTAGAGTATGAAGCACTAATTATAGGACTCTAAATGGCTATCAAGTGGAAAATTAGGAATTTATAGGTCCTCGACGATTCTCAGCTAGTTATAAACCAAGTCAATGATGAATATGAAACCAAAGATGAGAAGCTAATTCCTTATAAATGAATGGTTGACAGTTTCCTGACATATTTTCACAGACTATCCTTGGAATTGATTCCAAGAACATAGAATAAGGCTACTGATGCTATGGCAACTATTGGATCTTTGCTTGATATTCCTAGCAATGTCCCACAGTTTGAGTTTTTGGTTGAGCAGTTATTAGTTTCGGCTTATGATGTCCCCGAATCAGAAATGGTCTATGAGCTTGTTGGTTCTAGTTCCCCCTGGTACAAGGACATTTTTGACTACCTTCATTCATAGATCCTTCCCCAAAACTTTTCCAATAACCAAAGGAAGTCCTTTATTTGCAAAGCTGCATGTTATACCATCATCAGCAACACCCTTTACCGTCATAGCTTTGACAATACCCTTCTTCATTGTCTCAACATTAATGAAGCAAAAGTGACCTTATAGGAAGTACATGAGGGTATATGTGGGTCCCATTTGAGTGGCCCAACCTTAGCTAAAAATATTATGAGACTTGGTTACTATTGGCCAACACTAGAAAAGGATGCACTAGAATTTGTAAGAACTTGTCACCAATGTTAGATTCATAGTGATTTGATTCACGCTCCAACAAAAGAGTTGAGGCCGATCACTTCTCCTTGGCCTTTCGCATAATGGGTACTTGATCTCATGGGCAAGATTCACCCTACATCCTCTAATGGATACAAATTCATTATCACCGCCATTGAGTATTTTACTAAGTGGATCGAGGCCATTCCACTCACTTACATTACTAGCAAACAAATCTCCAAATTCATCCTCAATTATATCATTTGTTGGTATGGCATTCCACAATCCATCATCACAGATAATGGTCGTCCCTTCAAAAACCATGAATTTCGTGAATTATGTCAACGTTTCCATATTAGCCACCACTTTTCCATGCCATATTACCCACAAGGAAATAGTCAAGCTGAGGCATCTAATAAAACCATTATCAAATTTCTTAAAAAGACTGTCAATGATGCTGGTCATGACTGGCACATCCAACTCAACCCTGCTTTGTGGGCATACCGCACAAGCATTCGTACTCCCACCGGTGCCACTCCTTTTGCCCTTGTCTTTGGAGCGGAATCCATCTTGCCCATAGAGGTCAAAATTCCATCTTTGCGAGTCTCCATGAAAGGCCTCATCACTGATGAAGAATACATACAATCAAGACTACATGAGTTAGAAATGCTAGATGAATGTAGACACAATGCATTGAATTGTTTACGAGCATACCAAAATCATCTTTGCAGAAGCTATAACAAATGGGTGATGACTCAATAGTTTGACATTGGTGACTTAGTTCTCATGCAAAATCCCAAGAATCAGTCAGATAGGGAGAAGCCAGGAAAATTTGAGCCCAATTGGCTGGGCCCTTACATCATCATAGCATCATTTGGTTCTGGAGCATATCAGTTAGCTACTCCTAAAGGTGAATAGTTGACAGAGCCAATCAACAGTCTACATTTGTGCAAATTCTATGCATAGCATCAAAAAGCCTATCTGAAAACCAGTAAAAATACAAAAAAATGGAAAATCAAAAAAATCATTACCTTGATGAAAACCTAGCAAACAGGCATCCTAGTGACACCAAAAAAAAAAAAAAAAGAATAAAATGACAAAAATAAAGAGAAATAATTCGTCCAATAGTGAAAACCTAGTAAACAGGCGCTTTGGATAAGTACCATGGTGAAAACCTGGCAAACAGGCGCCATGTGTAGTCAGTCATTGCTGTGCCATCTACTGTCACTCTATCTACCTTTGTCCCTAATGAACATACTCTTTTTCGACATTCGCCATAACACTTTGTCTTAATATCATGATATTTCTATCCATGGCTGACAATAGTTGAAATCAAGTCTTGCATATTGTCCACTGTCCATGCTAGTCATGCCTTTTCTTTACATTTCATTTTTCCTTGGCTCATACTCAACTTGACTAGGGGAAAAATTTTATCATGAGACTATAGTGGGTACCATACGTGATCCTAAAAATCAGAAAATGTCTTGAAAAAAGACCTAAAAACTAGAAAATTTTCTGAAAAAAGACCTAAAAATTAGAAAATGTCCTAAAAAAAGACCTAAAAATCAGAAAATGTCCTAAAAAAAGACCTAAAATCAGAAAATGTCCTTAAAAAAGACCTAAAAATCAGAAAATGTCTTGAAAAAGACCTAAAAATTAGAAAATGTCCTAAAAAAAGACCTAAAAATTAGAAAAAAGTCTAGAAAAAAAAAAGAGACCTAGAAATTGAAAAATGTCCTGAAGAAAACACAAACTTCCAAAACGGAATCATGTCAGTCAACACAGTCACGTCAATTCAAGTCTTGATTAGTCTTTGTCATTGTCGAACTACGTTGTCTCTATGCATTTTCTATGTAGACAAGGCTCATCTTCGAGCCCCCGAGACATTAGGTCAGTCTTATTAGGTTAGTCAAAATAAATCATGACTCAATCTTTCGTCAACAAGACAAAGTCTTTGGTCATGTCGAACTACGAGGTCTCTGAGTGCATGACGTAGGTAAGGCCATCTGTCGATGGGCCCCCGAGGCCACACTAGGTCAGTCCATTAGGGTTCATTGCACAATTTTTGCACACACATGAAACAGTCTTTAAACTTGAATGAACAATCTACCCAAGTGAACTTTGACAATCTATCAATGGAACATGACAATCATCTTGGCATATCAAAATCAATCAATCTCAGTCAAACTTAGTCAAGCTAGTCAATTCTTGCTTACTCTTCAGATGTGTCCTTCTGAAGGGTAGCCCGTCATTTAATCATTCCCTAGGATGTGTCCTTCCTAGGCATCGTCATCGTCATCTGATATTTTGAGCAATCCTCTTGACATTTAAGAACCACTCCTCTTGACATCAATGTTTTTCAGATGTGTCCTTCTGAGGAACAACCCCCATCATTTATGCCTTAGGACATGTCCTTCCTAGGCATCGTCACTGTCACTTGGAATTTTGAGGGATCCTCTCGACTTTTGGGGGTTTCTCCTCTTGACATCAACATTATTCAAGATGTGTCCTTCCTGAATTTGGAATCTTCGACACTCGTCATCTTGGCATCGTCAAAACCTTGACACCCTGGCATCTCGACATCAAACCAAACATCTTGACATTAAAACACTTGGAAAACACTTGGCACTTGTCTGTTGATTTTTCATCATGTTACTAGTTTTTCAGTGAGATCTCGACAACAGGATTTAGAGAAGCAGTGACGTATCATGAGGTTTGTTTTGTCTTTTGACACTCATGTTACTAGTTTCTTAGTGATGTCCTAACTCTGGGATTTAGAAAAGCAACGATGTATCATGATGATGGATTTGGCTTTATTTTGTCCTTTTTGGTAATCATGTTGCTAGTTTCTCGAGGATGTCCTAGAAATAGGATTTAGAGAAGCAACGACGTTTCATGATTTGTCTTTCTTATCTTTTTCTGCTTGCGGTTGGTTATGGCAAAAAGACTGGGGAAAATGTGCCTTTTTGTATGAGTCATGATCATCCTTGTTTGCGACTACTTATCTCACATGATGGTACAACCTTGCACACCTTGGTCTATGTCATATCATGGTGTTTGTTGGCCATTACAATAATGTGCCCAATGATGATAAATATAAAAATGTAAGTATGAAAGTTGGTTCCCCTATCTTTTTTTTCATCTAGCTTTCCATCTTCATCCTCCCTTCTCTTCCACGCTAATATCCATCTCCTTCCAAGCTAACATTTCTTCTGTCTTTCATCCTCTAGTCTTCTCATCAATTTCGAGAGCACACCCGTGTTCTTGGAACCTATCTGTCCTCTCGAGGGGGCATACCATAACCCTCCTCATCATTCTTCCTCATCTTATTTTGCATTGGGGCATAACTTTGACTTATTTTTCTTTGTCACAATGGGACAGGCTGCATTATGACAAAGAGGGGCAAAATGTAGACACATAAAAATGTCCTAAGCCTTCGAGTGTCATTTTTCTTCATCCTCGTCCTTCGATAATAATTTTAGTTATTCAATTATGTTTGATTATATTCCTCTATTAATTAAATAATTTTTAATAATTATTTAATTAATTCACTTTCTAATATTTATTCTATCCTGACCGATTAAATAAACTAATCGTGTCACTAATTTCTTCCTCTTCTTCAATGGTTAAATAAATTATTATTTATTTAATTATTTTGTCATCTTTCATCTATAGTTAAATAATTACCATTAATTATTTATCTATTCATGGTCCTTTAATTCTTCCATAGTTAAATAATTATTAAAATCATTTAACTATCCCATGCCACCTCTCCTAATTAAATAGTTAATCTAAATTAATTATTTAAGGTCTAATTTCTATCTCTCCATTTAATTAAATTAATAAATTTAATTAAATGCTCCTCTTTTCATTTTTTCAAATAAATAATTTGAATAAATAATTTATTTTCCACTTGTCCATTTCTTCTATTTTCAAATAAATAATTTGAATAAATTATTTATTTTCCACTTGTCCATTTCCAACATTTTTGAATAAATAATTTAAAATAAATTATGTATGCACCACTTGGTCAAAGATACCCAGTCATAATCCCCTCTCATAACATTCATTTCCTGTCATAGCTTGCATGTCCCTACATGTCTTTGCATGCCTAGCCTAGCCTGCATGTCTGTCATGGCATGCATGTCTTTGCATGTCTTCCTGTCATGATTCCTCCAAGAATAGCATATTCTTGGTGCATCAATTTTGGACCATTGATCTTGGCATCTTTTTTGAGACTTAATCTCAACCATCCATTTCGTAATATCCCTCTCATGCATTCCCATCCATTGATCTTGGAATCTTTCTAGAAGATTAATCTCAACCATCCATTTGAATGGTTGTATATAAAAGCAAGCTTCCTTCTCCATTTTCAGCTTAACAGCTAATTGTCTCCAACTTTCTTGCTACCATTTGTAGGTTTTGAACAAGTGTTTCAACAAATCTAAGGGAAAAGTTGCATAACAAGAAGAAGGAGAGCAAGAGAAAGAATCAACCATAATGGGGAGTGTTTTCTTTTATGTTTTGCATTTTTTATTCTCTCCATTATTTGTTTCCTCTTGTTTGGATGAGGTTTTATAGCTTAGAAGTGTTGGCTGTCACTTTACCTATTCTATTTTATTTTCTAACCCCATCTCACAGTTGTAATGGTAGGAAAAACTATGAAGTTGTTTTTGTAGTCTTTGGTAGCATTCGTGCTCTTACTGGTTCTGTGAATCGGAAAACGTTGTAGCCAAATGTTGTAGTTGCACATGTCAATGAAGGTCACTCATTAAGTACTAACAACTAGTTAGTGGATCATTTGTGTCAATGGTTGATATGATATTTTCTACCTTCTGAAATCACAGTGGATGGCCTATGTTTCAAGTATTTCAAGGACAATGCACAAGGTTTTCATTTTACTTGTAGATAGTTGTATAAGGAATGCTCAATATTTTTATGATTAGTGGATTCCATGTTTTTACTATGATATATTTCTCATAGTATGATATGGATAGTTGATTATTTCAGTGATTTGTAAAGCAACATTGTACTTTGATGGACATGAATAAAATGGTTGCATGTGATAATAACTGTGAAATCTTCTTATATCTCTTGATGAAAAGTGTAGCCATATGACATTGGATATAACTCTTTTTTTAGTGGACTATCATGCATCTATGATAGTGTTTTTGTTTGGAAATGATATTATGCTTTCATGTGTGCTAATACAGTGCTATAATATTGCCTATTCCTATGACAATTTTTATCAATGTTCAGTGATGGTGGTATAACAGTTTGCAACTGATAAATTTCAGTGGTTGCTTTCTATCTAAGTGTTGTTGATGGTGATTTGTTGGTTATAGTATTTGCAGTTTCCTAATGATCAAGTGTTTAACTCTTGTTTTTGGTAGATAGTCTATAGCTAGTGCTAAGGGCATGTGCATACAATGTCATTTTTTTTCATAGTGCAAGGTGATGTGCTTGACCTAAATGTGGTTGGAGATATTAAGGAAGCTTCTAAACTATTTTATGAAATGCTTGAGAGGGACTTGGCTCCAAATGACTTTTCATACATATAAAGACACTCCAAGAAAGAATACATGCAAGGGGATTTTAGACTCCACAAGGAGGTGATAGAAAAAGAAATAACTCTAAACTTGTGTACATACAATTCATTCATTGATACACATTGCAATATGGGGCTCGACAGAATTGGAAAATTGAAGGATGCTTGCAAAGTTTGAAAAGAAATGGATTTAAAGTGCAATATTTCCAGTAATAATAAAACAATTTGAAACTATTTCTATTATCTAAACATTGTTGCAATTGTCTTGATCAAGACAATTAATGGAATAGTATGAGTTTAATCATGTGAGTTCAAGCATGTTCAAGGAAAGGGCATTCAAAATGTATTGAATGTGTTGTGGTTATTAAAGAGGCATTTCAAGTATGATTTTTTCTTCCTAGGTTTTGTAGAAGATAGTGTGTGTGTAGGATGAGAGTATTATGCTGAAAAAGTGTGGTCAAATCATTATATAAGGCAGATTTTCATGGAGGAATTTTAGTTACACAGTGATAATTGTGGAATAAAAGGTAATTGATATGCTATAACATGATGAAGTTTGGTGTCAAGGGGAGTAAGTGACACTTTTTCATATGTTGTCAAAGGTGGAACAACAATGTGTGAAGGGATTAGTAGATTTTTTGAAAAGGTTCTAATCTAAGTTATGTAAAATCTATCAATATATGTTTTGAAGACACTAATATTGTGACCTTGAAAATATAATGTGATAGAAGACTAATTGGAAGTGAGAACTTTATGAAGTCTTGTGTAACATTAGATTTAGTGACAATGTCCAGTAGAAAATGATCTTATGTTTTGACAGATGCAAAGTTGGTGTCTAATGGATCCTTGATGATGACATGTTTCTCCTTATCTTTTCCCAATTTATATTGCTAAAAGAAAAGTGTAGTGAAGTGGTTTAGTCACAATGTAATATAAGTGAGTGAGATTTGGAAAGAATAGTGGTATACAAAGAAATATGATAGTCATATTGGTGTATGTACTCATGACTATGCACATAGTACTCTCATATCTATAAAGGTCCACATTAGAATTAGAAGAATATCAAAGGCTTACATGATCTATAGAGACAATTGATATGAGATGAAGATAGTGAGTTGTTGATGGCTTATACTTGATGATAGTGCAGTGCAACTTTGTTGACAGTGGAACTTTCCTATGATAGTTAACTGGCATATAATACTTGTGAAATGGTGATATCAAACTATGATAAAGTTGTCTCAATTAGATAATACTAATATCCTCCAAACATGTATCACAATGTTCTTTCCAGATTTCTTTTCCAATATTTTGATTCATAGATACTTCCTCATATTTTCATAGATGCTCTTTCATAGTGAACAATAAAATGCTTTGATGCTTATTCAATCAATCCACTCCTCAGGGGGAGTCACTATCTCACTATCATTGGAGGGGGTGTCTTTAGATTTGTACTGATGAGTGAATTCAAAGTTCAAATGTACTAACAAAGATAGTGTTTTCTCTATTTTCTTTCCTTGTTCTGGTTTGGCAGTGGAGGAGAGTATGGCCTTGTAATTCTTGCTTGTGATAGTGTATATAACTCTTGCTTAAGGAAGTGGTCATTATTGACAGTAGACAATGGTCTATCATGCATCTTCCTTAGTAAAAGCTCAATGTCAATGATCTAAAGTATAGTGGATAATGGTTTACTATATTTCTCTATTGCATTGTGCAGTATGTGTGTTGAATGTTTAGTTCTCTTGGATAATGACTACACAATGGATGATTGATGGTGTTGTCTTGAAGATATCTTCCTATATGGAGTGACAGTATATCACTATTGTAATATCTTTACTTGATCCATAAGAATTCAAACTCAACCAAATGGTTCCTCTTGAACAATGCACAATATGTTTTTCTTCATAATGGTTTCTCATGATATGTGGCACTAGTGGTGTGATCATTGTGCAATGCTTACTAGTGCAATGATTGGTTTACATTATTTACAGTTACCTTGCTTAGATGCCCTTTGTCATTGTTGTCAAAGGGGGAGAAAAACTAGCTCTTTGAATTTTTGCTTTGATTGCTTGATGATGAAGTAAAAGGATGCAATGTTTTTGGGTTGACATCAATGCCAAAGGGGGAGTTTTTTGGATAGTGTTTTTCATTGATGTCAAAGGTGTTAGAGTGGTCTTGGTGCTTCAAAGGTCAAATTACAATTTCTCTTGTTCATGCTTGTCTCAAGGTATCTCATGTTGCTTCAAGGTGTTTAGAAGGTTGCATGTTCATTCATCAAATCCTTCATATTGCTTGATGCAAATTACTTTTTTGATGCAAACCTTTCTTTCATAGTGGTGATGAAAAAGGTGTATTTGTCCTTTGTTGATATAATTGTTATATTTAAAAGTAATGTCATTGTTGTTCATTTAGAGGTATATAAGATGGTATTGCCCATTCATTTTATCTTCATTCCAATGTGATTTCTGATCTTCGTGACAAAGACAAAGTGGAGGTTGATGTTCTTGGCAAAGTGTTTGTTGCTCATTCAAAGAGTTGCTTCATGGAAAGGTAATTGTTGATCTTCAGATGTATTTAGTGGAGGTGATTTGTATGCCTAATTTTTGAAGGCAGTAATATGGGAAATGTTTGTTGATGAGATCTTCATGCTTTAAAAAGGGACAAAAACCTAATGCTCATTCTTCTTCAAAGCTTATTCTTTTTGTTGATGTCAAATTTCATGGTGGTTCTCATGGTATCATTGTGTTCAATCATTGATGCCACTCATTGATGATGTAGAAGTTTCATGTTGTTGATGCCATCTCTTTTTGATACAAAGGTGGAAAGGATAGGTTGATGGATTTATCTTTGATGTTCACTATGGATCTGAGAGACAGGGTATGATAGAGTGAAATTTCCATCATGCAAAGACAAGATGATTTCCAAAGATAGGTGCATGAGATGCCACAAGGGTTATTATCTCATGACAAGGGTATGGTTATCAAAAGATTATTGCTTCATAATAGATTTTTTACTTTATTTCTAAGGTTTGTTTCAAGCATACTTTTTGTTTCAAAGGTATATTCTAAAACCATAAAGATCTAGGGTTTAGGGCACACGATGGTTTATAATATAAGTCTTCATATCTTATATTTTAAAGTTGGTTTATTATCATGGGTTTAAAAAAATTACTTAAGTCTCTATCTAAGAATTATTTCTCAATAGCCAATGATCATTTTTTAAAGGACTATGCAGGTTTTTGATCAAGGTATTTCATAGTTTGAAATGTGGTTACTTCATAGAAAGGATTTCATTTTGACGACAGATCAATAGCCATGTTTTTTGTTGTGCAACTTTCTGAATGTGAATAGTCAGTCTTGGCGCCATTTTTCTAATGAAAAGTTTTTATGATGTAGGTGCGGGTGACTATGATATGCTTTGTAGAGGGGGTTTGATGTGTAATATTTTGTATATATTTAGATGGAAATATGATAGTGTTTTTAAGGTGAGATTTTGTGAAATGGAATTGAAAAGTCTTGATCAATGATGAAGGGAGAGGTTTTTTTTTTTTGATGTATTGATCATTCTAAAAACTTTATTAGTTCAATGAGGAATTATTGACTATGATATGAGAGGATGAAGATATAGATAATGTTGTGCATTTTCTTATACCAATAAGTTGTGAGGAAGGATTGAATATCAGCACTTAGGGTTAGGTCTTTTATTTTAAATATTGAATTAATTTAGTGAAAGAGATATTCAAGATTGTGACACTGTGTGAATGAGTGTAGAAAATACAGTGGTACAGAAATTTGAATAACAACATAGATGGTGCATTTATATGATTGTTTTTACTGCAAAAAATCTAGAGAAACATGAATATGGTAAGATTGGTGTCTGGAAGGTAATTTAATTCACTACATTGTGTAATTGAAGCCACTGTTGATTGTCTGCAAAGTGATTGAAGGTATCAGAATTGACTGAGGTCCACTTGTTTTGGTTTGAAGTTAATTTGAGCTTTGTAAGTATGAGATGAGTTTTCTTAATTGGAGTATGTTAAGAAAAGATAACTATTATAGAATAGGGAAATGTATTCTAAGTGATGAATCTACCATAAAATGAGTAG
Organism: Sequoia sempervirens; assembly: GCA_007258455.2. Lineage (NCBI taxonomy): Eukaryota > Viridiplantae > Streptophyta > Pinopsida > Cupressales > Cupressaceae > Sequoia > Sequoia sempervirens. The sequence continues at coordinate 1,011,400 of VDFB02256132.1, forward strand.
AATAATTTAATGTTTTAAGGAGTTGAAAATTTCTAATTGGAACAATAGGTTTATTTTCCTTCTAAAATTGAACAGGGTGCTAAATTTATTTGAGCTTGTTGGAATGATTTGTATGGAAACATAGTAACCCTCTGATTTTTCTTTTTCTTTGTATTCTAATTGGAGTTGAGTGTCAATATGACATGGACCATTTTCCAGTGAGGCTTGAATGATTGTCAGAGAGGCTTGACTATTAGCCAATGAGGCTTATTGTATTGCCAGTGAGGCATACAAGTTGTAAACAACAAGTTTTTAATAGAGCATTTGTTCAAAGTAGTTTTTTCATGCTTTTAGGGTTTTTTCACTCACAAATACTATGTCTCATCTCTTCTTGGTGATGTGTTGTTTTTTGATTCACATGTGATGTTGTGACTTGCATATCTTTGTATTTCGTCATAAAATATAATATCTAAAGTTTTTTAAAATTAAGTTTATATGATTGGTTTTATTGGATCACTGATTCACCACCCCTCTAAGTGATCCTTAGTATTCCTAAATGTATGTTCTTCAATCAAAGTTTCTTTTTCTTTCTTCCACTTATATTTTTCTTGTGAAAACTCATCAGTCACCTTCCATAATTGATAACCAAGAGACAAGGTTGTATGGTGAATTGGAATTATTATGGGAGGAGGTCTCTGATTTGGTATTACAAGTTCTCCATACCCTATTTTAGCAATTCCCAATTGTGCCAATAAATCTATTTTTTTACCATGGCCATATGTTTACAATTTTTTTCCAATTCTTGTATTTTGGTCTCCCTTTCCTTGACTTTCTTTTCATAACTCTTCACTAAATCTTCTAAATGTTTTATTTTTTCCAAGGATTCTTGGAGTTCTTTCCTAACATTTCTATCTTCTATATACATTTCCTTTGTTTCCTTTGTACATTTTCAGGGATATTTCACTTCCCTTCGGAGTCTATTTCTACCAACATTACATCTTCCTGCTGTTGTTCTTTTCCCTTTTCCTCTTCTTCAGGTTTTTCCACACTCCCCCTCATGAAACCTTGTTTCTTTAATCTTCCTGAACACCTAGGTGTAGTTGTCTCATTTTCAAAATCCTTCTTCATCTTTTGAGCATCCTTCTTTTTCTTCTTTATTTTAGAAGGTGTGGATGTTGTGGATGTACTGCCTCTTCTATTCTTGGGGTTTGATGTTTTTGAAGAAGATCAAATTTCTTTCACTGTTGGTGACCTAGACTCTGGGACAATCTACTCCTTTGGATTACCTTGGCTACAGGTAGGTGAAGCCATAGGTGAGACAAGGAAGGTTTCTCTTACAAGCTTAGATTATGGTTCAAAAGTTTCAGGTACTATATGAACCTCTAATAAACTGTTAATATCATCACATTTCTTAAAATATTCCCAGTCTACTTGTGGGTACTAAATTATCAAGCTTCCTTTTAGAAGTACAACAATCAAATAGTAAGGTAGTGTCACTATGTTTCCTTTGATACTTCAATGCCATTCTTTTCAACATATTATAAATAAATTTTGGCACATTTACTAGCCTATTGTGGCGAAGGTGACTAAGTAATTTAAAATGTACAGTATAAAAAATATTTTGTGTATCATCATAGGCAAGATATCTTTTGAAATAGGAAGTGCAATTAGCCCAAAACCATGGAAGAGAGAGCCTCTTTGTACCTTGTGATGACAAATCAAAATTCTCTCCTCGCTCACAAAATTCCTCTCTTACAGCCACTGCATCTACACGTGCTAGAAATTCTACTCAAGTTCTAGGTAAACTAGAAACCTATGATATGGACACTTCAGATGCATCCACTGATAACCCTTTCACCATTGCTTCATCGTGCTCCAATGTGGCTGCAAACCTTCTTGCTATATCATTGATAAATTCTGTTAGTTTTAGGAAATAGTTAAGCCAACCCACTCTTGTGAAGATAGGTAAGACCATTCCATCTTCTAGTATTTTCTTGTGAGTCAATGACTCTCTCCTTATAACATCACCTCCCACTGTAAATATTTTTACTTTTCTCAATTTGTTAACCTTGAAAATTCAGCTCAATTCCACTTCAGCACCTTCAAAACCCTTCTCTTGTTTTGTTATTTCCTCATAAACTTTCACTACCATACTGTAAATGCAACTCCCCTTCTTAGTATCAACTTAATTGAGTTCAAAAATGGGTTTTGGGTTCAACTTAGCTCAAGTTCACAGAATTAGGGGATTGACAATTGAAAGTATCAGCAAAAAGTAGGTGCAATTTTAGGAGGGTTTTTCATGTAATATTTGTTGTTTGCATTTGGTTTAAAGTGGTGGCAAAAAATGAAAAACTGACTGAATTATACCTTCCACCCAACTTAAGGTATGAAGTGACCTTAGTTCAACTCATGATAGGCGAAGGTATGATTAGGAAGTATGGAAATAAATGCTATAAATATATCACATGCCTAATTAAATATGAAAGACATATTGAAATCATTAAGAAATCTAGAATATTCATGATAATTTACCTTGCATACCTATCAAAGGTGACTAAATGAACATCGCACATGTGAGTTAATTCAAATACATCTACAATATAATTTGATATGACCAAAAGTAATTGTAGTTGAATGAATGGTGAGGTGGTGGATGTAAGGTAATGAATCATAATAGAAAGATAATAATTGATGTGATAGTTCAAATGTATTAAATTGGAATTAGTAGTAGGAAATAAAAGAAGCATGTTGTGAGTACGTCTTATGAAAAGATGGATACTACATGAGATAATTTTGAGGTGAAAATGCATGAACTGTAATTAATGTGGTGCCAAGTAATTTGTTTTTTTTGCTAGACGGTGCTATGGGTGCCTTCGACATCACATCCCATGTGATTAGTTACAGTTGCTATTATATAGGTCCCTACTACAACATGACCCTTTCTACATGTTGAAAATTGTGTATAGAAAATAGATCCCTCTAGAAAAAGTATATACATCATTATAACTGTGTTTTGTGTGCATGTGAGGTGGAATAAAAAATTTAATCTTGAGTGATCGTAGGGATTGAGCTGTGTAGCTCAATCTATGAATCACTTGAAGGACCTAGTATATCTACTACTACTGAGGCATCACTCTATGTATTTGAACCTGTATTTGGATTATTATGAGGTCCATACTGCTAAAATAGAGAGAAAATAAAATATTCCTTCTGTACTATTTTATTATAAATCTTCAATTAGTGGCCATTAGCCAAAAGTTAGAACCTCACTGAATCTATTGTATGCAACTACACTGCTCCATATCCCTTGCACACTAACCCTACCTTATTTTTTACTATAGCTCCATCTTCATTTAGCTTGTTTCTAAACACCCATTTTGTGCCAATGACATTTTTTCTTGGGGTTCTAGGAACCAATTCCCATTTTTTATTTTTCTCAATCTAATTTAACTCTTCCTACATGGCCTTTATCTAACTCTCATCCTTACTAGCTTGAGAGAATCTTTTTGGCTCAATTTGTGATACGAGAGAAAAATTTACTTGTTCCTTATTCTTTGTAAGTTTTCTCCTGATCAAAACCCCTTCATTTTTGTCACCAATTATTTGATCTACTAGATGGTCCTTTTGCACATACATTGTAGGTGCTCACTCTATCTATGGTTCACATGCTTTTTCCTCATTTTCTTCATCATCAATTATCTCTTGTTCATCTTTTGATTCAATCTCAAGGTTGGTTTTACTAGGCTTAACCTGATTTATATCTTCATCAATCTTGACATTGATGCTTTCTACCATCGTGTGCAGCCTCTTGTTGTAAAACTTGTAAGCTTTGCTTTGGGTGCAATATCCTAAGAATATCCCTTCATCACACCTCGAATCAAAACTTCCCAAATTTTCATCTTCTCTTTTTCTATAGCATTTTCTACCAAATACTTTGAAATACTTGACAAATGTGGTTTAGCCATACAATAGTTCATATGGAGTCTTTCCACTGTTTTCTCTTAGAAGAGCTCTATTATGAATGTATACTACAATGTGAACTAGTTCCTTCCAAAAAGTGTCTATCAACTTGTCCTCACTCAACATTTCTCTAGCAATATATTTAACTATCTGATTCCTTCTTTCAACCACTCCATTTTGTTGTGGGATTCTTGGTTTAGAGTATTGCCTCTTGATTCCATGGTCTTCACAATACTTACTAAATTCATTTGATGTGAATTATCCTCTTTTTCCTGATCTTAAGCACTTTATTCTGCTACTCGTTTCCTTCTCAAAAAGCTTCTTGAATATCTTAAACTTCTCAAATGCCTCATCCTTCTCCTTTAGAAAGGTTACCCATGCAATTCTAGAGTAATCATCAATTAGTAGCATGAAATACCTCTCACCTTGTAGCCCTCTTGTCCTTATGGGACCACACAAATCAATATGAACTATTTGCAAGGGTTCTATGGTTGAATAATCCTTTGTTGGAAACTTAATCCTTATTTTCTTTCCTTGTTGGAATCCTTTGTAGGTAGTATTTGCAAGCTTGATTATCCGTGGAAAG
>VDFB02256132.1:1016024-1045686 GCA_007258455.2 Sequoia sempervirens
GAGATGATTTGATAAATCAAGAGTCTATCTAATACATGCATGGCAAAGATATGCAACAACCATGTAGTCCTCTTGGAAATTACTCCTTTTTTACGGCTCCTTAAATAATCATTTATAAAAAGGAATCAGTTACAAGCAGTTGAAGAGTTTTATTTGTGAAATTATAAATATGTGAGAAAAAGCATTGGAGCGGATCTTTTTCCAGTTATTCAGGGAAGGGAAAAACAGTCTAGTTTTTCTTTCACATAGTTTCACTGTACAGGTTTGTGGAGTCTATGAATTCTATTTTGACATTGGAGAATAAAGGAGGTATTTTCACGTCTGTGTACTTGTTTATGTTTTCTTTAAATTGCAAATGAACTTTGTATCTTTGTAGTTACTCTATGGTGTTTATTCTAGTTGTATGGAACTATGTATGTGTTTATTTCTGGAACTTTGAATTCAGAAATTAATCCATTTATCAAAAGGGAGTTTGTTGTTCATCCTTTTCCTGGGTATTACTTGTGGGTGTAGCGTAGGAGAACTTTTTTCCATTTATCTACATCTATCTTTGTTTCAAGTTTAATTAATCACGTCTACTTTCATGGTTATGGGTATATGTCAGTTAGCCTTTTATGCTTTCTAGTGAAAAGCATACCCAGTCTTTATTCATTGCATATCTATTGAAGGTAGTTCTTCCTTGTTAAATAAGCAAAGAACACTTGCAACTATCATTGCAAGTGACTCAACTGTTGGTCTATTTGTCATTGATGTGGACAAAGAGTATAAAATTAAAGTGAAAAATCTATTAACCAACACATGGTTAGCAACTAAACCATTTTTCTTAATGCTATCATTGATTATACTATGAATATAAAATTCCTCGAGCTCCCTTTGGGTGGTTTTTTTTTGCTAGGTACTGGCCTACACCTCAGATGTTCAAAATGTCACCCTTCACTTTTCAATCGGGCCTCTTTTTGATAAACTATGTCGGTCACCACCATGTGTCCACCGGGTGCTCCTCACAGTGATTGATTCCTTCACTCTTCTACTAGCTCCTGCCATTCTTCCACGTTTCATCACCGTGGACACTTCAAGGATGCTTCCCTTCACTTTTTAGTTAGGCCTTGTCTGCATGCCACATAGCTTTCATCCGCATACACTTTCGGTAGATCCCATAGTCGACACCGATAGTAAAGAATGGCTCCATGTGTCTTCACTGTGTAGTCTCTCAACACAAAGAGGAGGAATCAACTAGCGGGCTCTGACCTACTGCCATGTGTCTCTTTTGCAGGGACTTTATTGAAAGGGAGGTGAGAGTGAGCTGCACACCCCGCCATGTTGTTGCATGTCTTAACTGCCTTCGTAGGTGAATGGCACTTATCTGCACAAGGTTTTCTAGGACCATTGCCATCATTCACAGGGGATTCATCTGGCTGGGGAGTGACTACGTGCTATGGCCTGATTTTTTTTTGTTACAATGGATGAGGGGAATCATTGCTGCAACCATCACTACTTGAGATACAAAATCTTTTCTATTACTATCCCACCAGGCGTTGGGATTTCTAGCTATATATACTACTTCTTGCTTCTAAAAATGGGTTCAGAAGACACAAAAAAAATAGGGAAAGACACTAGGCCTTTAATATTGCTTTTAGATTATTGTATGATACTTTCAGACTATGCCATTGTTCGACCTTTCTATTTTTCTTAAACTATTTGATAAAACATTAATATTGTGCCATTATTGTCCTGAATTGTTTATTTGTAGAACTTCTATGATTTTAATGAAAGTTTGTTGGTTTAGATCATGTCTTTGACTCCTCTTTTCAATGAATGTGTGTGAGAAATCATTTTATGTCATTAAATGAATTATTTAGGTTTTTATCTTTGATTTTTGTTATTCTAGAACATAGCAGATTGTTGATCGGGCCCTTAAATCGAATCCCAAAAGATAGATTTACCATGCCTATATCTATTCCTTGGTGCATCGCCTTAGTTAAATATTTTTTATTTTTTATATCTACTTCCTTTTTCCATTCCAAAACCCCAATTACAGAAGAAGTTGACTTCTTTACAAACCTAGAGACCACTCAATTTAGTGCAATTGGTCCCCCCATTAACTGAGTTTCCCATAAAGGTTGTTACCTTGCCAATTTTTTGCATTAACATATACCAGGAAATAAAAGTGTGACTTTAGATACAATTGATGCTTATCTAGAGCCATTATATGATGAGCTAATGGAATTGTGGAAAGGAATTGAAGAAATTCAATCTTTAAGGGATGATCATTCAATCAAATTCACTTTAAGAGCTTCCTTATTGTTTATAATTCATGATCTTCCTATGTATGGCACATTGTCTGGTCTAAGTGTTCATGGATACCATGGATGTCCTACTTGCAACTTTAAGGATTTTGTGAGGCACTCAAGAAATTTTGCATAAGCGTATTTGTTTTAGAAATCATGCTTACCTTAAAATGGATCATCCATATCATCAACAAAAAACACGGTTCAATGGTCAAGAAGAGAATCATGAAGCACCATTGCTAATAATAGGTGATTACATTGTTGAGAATGGACAAAAAAAAATGTCATTTATTGAAAATGATGGGATTGTTGGTAGTAGGTATGATCCATGTAATGAAAGTGGTGTAAATAGGTTGTGCATATTTTATAAGTTGTCATACTTTAAGGATATAGCCATTAGGCATACTTTTGACTTTATGCATACTGAGAAAAATATAACCTATGCTATTATAGAAACTCTTTTTGGTATTGTTGATACTATTTCATCATGTGAATACTTTCGACAACTAAAGATTCATTGCTTTCCCATTGGATATCTAAGTAGTAGTATTAGAAGCAAAATTGGCATTAATGACTTAAGAGGCCTCAAGACCCATGACTATCATGTCATAATGGAGAATATTTTACATATTGTAGTAAATATATTAAGTTTTTCAAAGGGGCCAAGATTGGTAGTTATAAGGTTGGGCCTAATATTAAAGAGAATGAGTTTACATGTATTATATCCTTTGAACTTTGATAGTTTGAGGGAGGAGGTTGCTAAAGTCCTTTTTCTATTGGAATGGGAATTTCCACCAACAATCTTTAACATTTCTATACATATTTTGATACATCTAGAATATGAACTAGAGCATTGTGGCCCAATAAAAACAAGATGGATTTATCCTATAGAATGATATATGATTTTTTTTAAAAATATTATTCATACTAGGGAAAAACTAGAAGGCAGAAATGTCTAAGGGATATCCAATGCAAGAGGCCATGGGATTTTGCACAAAATATATGAAGTATTTTAAAAATGTCAATCGGCATGTATGGGGTGATGACAAAGATGAGAGAGTTGCAGGTGAAGTATTAGAAGGAAATGGATGTTGCTACAATCTATCACATCAAGAAAGAAGTGTGATACATGCCTATATTCTTCAAAACACATATTCATTTGATAAGTGGAGCAGGTAAAAAAAAAATTACACAATAATTTATTTACTCAATTGCATTTACACATTTATATTATTAATCTTACTATTTGTATGTTAATATTCTATATGTAAAATAATAATAATACACTCAAGCTTGGATGCAACATCGACCTCAAAAGTGCAGACATCATGCTAATTTGATTAGAGGTGATTCTTTTCCAAAATTTGAAGAATGGATTGGTAATGCATTCAGTGATGCAAATGAAGAAGTTCAAGATATAATAGTAGAGGAAAGTGAGCTTTCATAATCTCCACATTTATGGGAAATGTGTTTCAATGGAATGTGGGCCTATGGTAGTCATTTAACAGTGGAAGAAAAAGACAAAGGAAAGAAAAATTGTGATTGTGTTGTTAGTGTTGAATTTCTTCATGAAACTAAGAAATTTTTTTATGTTGGATTCATCAAAGAAATTATTCAAGGAGACTATGGTGAAAATAGTCCTATATTATTAAAATGTAAGTGGATCTGACCATCCACAATACAATTTGATGAGTATGGATTTATATGCACAAATACAAGATAATTTTTATCAGAGAAGGATGAGCTGTATGTTTCCCCTCTTAAAATTAACCAATCATCTCTAATTGATGATGTAAGAAGCCTAGGATGGTCGTATGTCATTCAAACAAAGTCTCATTCAAAACGAGAATTCATGGAAGTTGTTGATACCCTGATGGGAAATATGTTAATTTACAAGAAACATTCAAAGAAGTGGATAAAGATGATGATGGAGTGTTTGAAGAAGAGATTTTTATTACCAATGAAGAGATTGGGAGAGAGAATGCATTGTATGTCATAGATAAGGATGGGGAATAAAATCAAGTAGATGTAGACATGAGTGATTAGGATTTTGATCTTGCTAGCAATGCAGATGATTATGATGATGTTTTGTCACCTTAAGACATTAGCTTGTCACCTAAAATTTGGTTATATGTATGGTGTAATTTATTATTGAATGTAATAAAGATCCGGGTATAGGTATTCTTATTCACTATTGTCTTACTAATACATTTTTTAATGTAATCATCATTATTCTGTTGGTACATTGTATACAAAACCTAAGATGTTCACTACTAATTTAAAGTGCATTTAAAGTTAGGTTGAATCATTCTTCTTAGTTTTCTTACTATCCAGTTCAAAATTTAAAATTAATTTTGTTTATTTAGAATATAATTTCTTGTATGTCTTATATGTTTTCCAGATGCAAACATATAATGAACATCTATGATTTAATAATACATATAGATATATTAACATTAGGTGAACTAAGCCTCCTCATTACAAACAAAGAAATGATCTATTAGGTTTGAATGAAACTGAAAACTAAAACTGAGAGACTATAAAATTAGAACATGTTAACAACTAAAGTAAACTGTAGCCCCATAAGGGGTAAATAATGACACTATGGTTTGGTAGTGAATGATCACTCAACTACTAGAATTAACCCGTTGTTCTGTAGGAGTCCAAATGGGTGTGTGCGGGGTGGTGGTAATACTAACCCTACCATATCGCTAGCCCACAATGGTCTTGATATGACAAAGTGATATGGTAGTGAACAATCACTCAACCACTAGAATTAACCCACCATCTTGCGGGAGTCCAAAGGGGTGTGCACGGGGTGGTGGTACTGCTAACCCTACCATATCGCTACCCCACAATGGTCTTTATATGAAAAAGTGGTACTATGGTACAAGCTATCAAAGCATTTAAATCACTAGTGGTAATGATTACACCTCTAAACATGAACCATTTGATTTCCCAAGATAAAAGTCATGTATTCAAACTTGAAATATGGATAAATTATGAAATATTTTGCACGAATTGACATTAATAGTGAGGTGAATGAGCTTAGAAGAAAATATTACTTGGGAATTGATGACATTTTTGTAATCATTCACATAGATCAGCATACTGGAGGCAATAGAGGTCAAGGGGTAAGACTCTGCAGCTATTATTTTGCCAAGTAAGTTCATAGAAACCCTTTGTAGCAAGTGTATAAGAACTAAAATTTCTCCTACAAGTAGACACTTAAAGAAATCAAGTAGGAGTAAATTCTTCATCATTCTACCCAAAATAAGTCAACTTCCAAGTAAAAAAGAAGATTCCATAGTTTCTAAAACAAAGAAGAGGTCCCTGCAGTAATCCATTTTAGATGTGTTACCTAATTCTATAGACAAAGGACCCAAAAAGGTGTTTAGAGATATAGCCCATGGATGTAGAGACCCAATTATTCCTATCTCATGGTGGGATCTATTTTGGTACTCTATGAAAAAAGGGATGACAAGATTCCATTTTTCAATCCTTGGATCTTAGATTTGGCCAAATTGATAGTCTCAAATTTCCTCGTAGATGTTGAGTTTATTAAAGTATTGGCACAATATTATCACCTGGCTACTAGGACTATAAGAATTCCAAATGGTTCACCATTAGTGGTGCTGACTAAAGAAGCAATTATAGAGTGTTTTATGCTAAAAAACAAGCTATCACTAAGATTGACTTGGATAGAAGTGAGGAGGATTATAGGAGATTGAGAAAAACCTATAGGAGTGATTAACTTCCTTTACACATGAAAAGGGTGTAAACAATAGGAGGATACCTATCGCCCCCTGTCAAATTGAGTCATTTTCCATATAATACTTCCAAGCATATTTCAAAAGAACTTATTTTGATTTGTGCCAAGTGCTTGGAATAGACGTTTAAGAGAGAATGCTAATCTATCTCATGATGATGGCAATGAAGATACAAAATCCTAAAGTAAACATTGAGTATGACTTTGCTTCTAAAATTGAGAAAGGGCTAGATGAGGTATTTTTGCAAGTAAGAGAGAACTTAGATCCCATCACTTTCAATAAATACTCTTTGTGTGTAATTTAATATTGCACCAAAACAAAAAGAGATGGAGTAAAAGTATGTGTTTGAGAATGATTGATAATGAAGGGAATAGGTTGCATGTTCAAAACTAGTGTTACATTTGGGATAGTAGATGTAAAAATAGTGATTATGTAATATTTCATGATGATTTCGTAATAAAGGTCATGGGAATTCTTGGTCATATTTCACCAATATTACCTAATAAAATCATGAAAGTATTAAGACCTTTAGCATTGAAGCCAGAGTAGGGACATAGTCACAATTTTGGTGACTAGTTCTTCTTAACATACCAAATAGTAATAAGGGTCTATGGGTGTCCTCAAGCCCCACATGATTTACTTAAATTTGTTTCTATTCGAATTGCATTTTTAGAATTTATGTGGAAAATGTTATGGATGGAGTAGGATGTTATGAAAAGATAGAAAAAGGGGACATTCCTCCCTAACCTAACGAAATGTGAGGAGCTATCCATAGGGTCTGACACTCTTGAAGAACTACAAAACTATTTGAAGATGAGGTATTCATTGAAGTCACAAGGAGAAAGGGTCTTTGATCCTAAAGGGAATATTAATTTTATAAAGAAAACACTTCTCACTAGAACTGGGATTACCCATCAAATGGATTATGAAGACGTAGTAAGAAATTGCTTAACACCTAATGAAGTTTTTCAAAGGACAAGGAAGTGGGAGATCATAAAGAGGCTTATGGAGGAGAAGAAGAAAAGGGACACTAGATTCCAAGGATTCTATGTTGAAGAAGGGGATACTATCAAAAGGATGAACTTAATAATTGGAAACTCTGAAAGATTATATGTTGAACTAGAAAAGAAACCTGAGGGTTAGTATTCAAAACCCTCCAAGATTCCCATTAAACCAAGTGGTATTGTAATCATAGAGCCCCTAGACACTACCATAATACAATCAGAATCATCCCCAAAGCAACCAAGTCCTAAAAGGAAAAAGAAAAATGGAGTGGCTCACTTAGTGGTATATGAAATAAGTGGCGTAGGGGATTTGAAGAGGTAGCCCCGATGTAATTTTGAATTTTAAAGATGATGAATTTGATCAGGTACCGCCTAAGCTTGTAACTGATGCTCACAAACCAAAAGTGAGAGTGGATGTACATGGGCATAATGATCAAGAAGTGCATGATGATGAAAGGGTGATTATTTCCCTTTGATTTATTGAAGATGATGAATTTATTCAAAATCCCAAGTTTAAGGATTTTTGGATTAAGATGAAAATGATATAATTTGAGGAGAGACACCAAATTAATAAGATGGGCACTAAGGAGTCACATCATGACCAAATTGTTGCCTAGACTTTTGAAGAACTCTGGATTAATGAAATTATTGTTAGCCCCAAGAAGTAATAAAATTGGTCTTAGAAAGCAATATACTAATTATTCCTGGGATGGAGTTAAAAAAGATATTCTTACTAGATCAAGTAAGAAGCCAAGAAGATCCCATGTTGGTTTCTGAATTCAGTTCAAATGAGGGAATGAGTGGAATAGGTTACAATCCAAGAATTGAAACCCTAGCCTTTTGGACAAAGAAAAAATGAATAGAAAAATCAATATTTCTTGATGTTGTAAAAGAAGTGAGAGGGACTAAAATGGTAAAAAAAACTTTAAATCACATCAACATTGGAGGTAGCTACTGTGAAAATGCACTCAACAATGTTTACTAGGGATGTGGTTAAAGGTATGGAGCTTAGATTGGTAAAATATGATAAAACACAAACTAGCCTAAATGATGAAGTGGATAGGTTATTCATAGAAAATGTGAAATTGAAAGAGCAGTTGAAGGGAGTAGGTCCTTCCCAAAGCACATAATTAACAGTATACCAGCCCCCTGCCATCTAGACTAATATAGGTGCAATCACTGTTGAACAAGTAAATATGCTAAAACAAGAAATTGAGAAGTTGAAAAAGACTAATGAAGAAACAAAGGAGTGAACTATCAATTTTGAGGGTGTTCTATGTACTTCTCTTACACTCATAGGATCTTTCACCTAAAAGGAGCAAGATAGAACCTTAAAATTGAGGTGGTTCACTCAAATAAAGGAATGCAAGATGGAATTATGACTAAATGTAATGATCTAAATGCAACTAAGCTATGAAGTTGATTGATTATGAATGCAAAACTAATGAAATATGCAATGTTTGAAAAGATAGTGAGATTATGCAAAAATGAACTAAAACATGAACAAATGCAATAAAATTTGAACAAGGTTGAATAGAGTGCACCTAGGAATTGAATGTTGAATTTGGAAGGCTTTGAAAATTGGAAAAAATCACTATAAATCACTAGTGGGACTCATTCGCCACTGATGGAAAATCAGTCCTACTACTGACAAAAACACCTAAAACTACTTTCCGATAGTTGGGAACTAGATTATGACAAAATCAACTTTTTCAGCCCTTAGGTGGGACTCATTTGGCATTGATGGCGAATCAGTCCCTCTCCAAAAATCTATAAAATCAAAGGTCAATTTTGTAGCTCCAGATCTGCACTTGTCTTCTTGTCGGGTTGACGGAGTCAAATCTACAAAAAGCTGGTTGTAGGTTGTCTCCAAGCTTGAAATAGGGTTTAGTTGACTTGAAACACTTTGTTGACTTCTTGTCCACTTTTCAACACCTAATTTCTTGACAAATCTGCATAGACAAATCTGCATACAAAAGTCTACAAACACACATGCAAAAGGGGGGAAATGGTTAAGGGTTAGAGTATAGGGATTTTCCTTGGTCAAATCCCACTTTGGTAATCAAACCCTTAATAAAGAAAGAAAATGAAATGAGCAAGGAATGATAAATAAAAAACATGCAAATATCCTAAACTCACCAAAAAACTTATTGAAGAAGTATGAAGATATTTCAATGGTTGCTCCAAGATGCTTGAATGTAATTGAATGAACTAGTGAACGAGTGAACTTCATGAATGCTTGAATGAATGGGGGTTGAAATGAGAAGAAAAACACTTACTTATACACACTTATTCCCTAATAACCCAATAATATCTCATCATAGGCTGACATAAGGTTTGTTTGAATAAAAACCCGAAAGGAATTTTAAATTATTTTGAATTTGGAGCAAAGAGGGACTCATTTGCCACCCATGGCAAATGGGTTCCACCTTGGGCTTGTAAGTGGGTTTTGGGAATTAGCTTGCATTTAATGTTGTTTGTCAAGTTTACATTCAAAAATACACTTAATTAAGTCTTATGAGTGCATAAATGGCTCATATAAAGCACAACAAAGGTGTAATAGTGATAATAAGCCTAGAAAAGTGCGAAATCTTGTTACAAGACTTTACAACACTTTAGAATAGGACTTGAAAAGGGATTCAAAGGTGATTTTTAGGTGAATTGTAATGAGAAGAGTCTAGAAAAGTGTAGAAATATGTTACAACACTTCACAACACCTTCACAAGATGTCGTAATTTGAATATTTAGGACCTAATGTGAATGCTTAAGTTACATTGCAACATTAAATCAAAGAAAAATAAGTCAAACATCACAAGAGAAAGACCTAAATAACCATGAAAATGTCAATGATCCATTTTTCTATGGTACAAGGAGAAAAGAGAGAAACCCTCGGGGTATTAGAACAGATCTTGGAGCATAGGGTTAAACTAATTGTGGACAAATTGGAAAATGTGTATGAATATTATATCTCCTTGTCACGAGTAGTTGATTAGATAAAGGCCCATGTACTTATATAGGACCCCTTATTCAAGAAATGGCAACCTGTACATCACACCTTAATAACTTTGTCCAAAATTTTACAAAGTAGTGTTGAGGCCCCCGTAGATTTAAAGCCTACTAAGCAAATGGTTTGAATGGTCATAGATGAATTTCAATACATATCTGCACAAGACCAAAAGATCAAGGAAAGAATGGATTCATTTCACACACTAAAGTAGTTGTTTGTGCCTAAGATACTAAGGGATGATGATCAACTAAAAGGCTCCGAGGATTGGATAGATGAGCGTAGAAAAATTGTTCCCAATTGCCTCACTAATTTATAGAAGGATGGTGAGATAAATCTTCACCGCCTTAACTTAACCTTGGATGGAATAATTACACTAGATGTTGGATACTCAAAATTCATCATGGATGGCAAAGGGTTATTAGACGGTAGATGGAAGTCACTTGCCCAACACAAAAAAAATCCACAAGTACAAATGGTCTCATGATTACACATTGTACCAATAGGAGCAAACATATCTAGCTCCCCTAGAAGAATAGGCCTTGTAGTGAAGTACCAAGCCTTGTAGATACTATCATGGAGAGAGGACCTTTCCAAATTTGAATGATCACAGGTACCTTACAATGAGTAGTAGACTTCCATATATTACAAGTGCTCTGGACTTCAATATTTGATCATTTCTCTTCATTTCGCATCTTCCATTACTTTTATGTAATCCTATGTAAACAATGATAATTAATACTTTTTTATTTATGTTAAAAGTGGGCAACTAAAAAGACACTTTTTAACATGTCAATATCACAACAAAATTTTGAAATGTTTTATAAAATCTTTTTGAAGATCAATAAAATGAAGTTATAATTGGTGGTCAAATTTTGGTCTCAAGTTTTTGTTGAAGTGAATTAACAAATATTATCCTGTTGTCTCTAGTTTGATCTTTCCTTGTTATTTAAATCAATATATCAAGGGTATATTTAGTTTATCAAAACACATTTACTTTATTTGTGTGGTTAATTTACTGGTTCCTTCAAGGAAGGATTAAATTCTTTTAAGTAAATCACATTAACCTAGGGAGAATAAGAAAATCAAACTAACAAGGAGATATGTGGTTTACAATTAGGAACAATTTATTGGTGTCAAAATATCATCATTTATGTTAATATTAGATATATATTTGCTTGGTTCAACTCTTAGGATAACTGGAGACAAATCAGACATAACCTTACTAGAGTATGTTTTTCCTTCATCCTGCTTGTGTTATGTTTTTATGAGTTCTTTTCTTGTGAGTATATCCCTAAGGAAAATTTTTCTGATACCTGTAATTGTAAACATCTTCTTGGTTTTTTACTGCAAATTATTTTTAATTTGTAAACTAAATTCTATTTTAAGTTTCCATTTGTAGTTATCAGCAGATTGGAAATGAGGAAAAGGATTGTAAGGCACAAATTAGATAAGGCACAAATTAGATAATAGTGATCATAATGCTGAAATTTTAGTCACAAATTATGAGTGCTTTGTAGTGAAAAAGTGGCCAAGAATAATGAATATTTATCACATCTTGGTTTGACAAAAAGGCAAGTTGTAAATCCACTAAGTAGTATATTATTTTCTTAATATTGTTTAATGAAATTTTATAGGCGAGATCTTTATGTATATAAGACATAATATGATTTTTTTTTGTTTTATAGGAAAAAAAAAAGAGTGCAAAGAAAATGCGGAGAAAAAACAAAAGGAAAGAAAAGATACAGTGTCACCATCTCATAGAAGCCAACACATTTGTGATTCAACAAATGCAGTTGGTGAAAAAAATAGTTGTGATGATCATGATGAATTGGACAAGAATGCACAACACAATCATCATAGTTGTGTTGAAGTTGAGATAATATAATAGTTATCAATTATCTGTCCCCATGTTTTGTCATTCTTCATGCTTAAAATGTTCTTTTGGACAAAAAAATATAGATTTTGCATTCTTTAAGTTGTAAGTTAATCTGTCCCAATGTTTTGTCATTCTTCTTTTGGAAAAAATTTTATAGCTTTTTCATTCTTTAAGTTGTAAGTTAATTTTTCCCAATGTTTTGTCATTCTTCATGCTTAAAATGTTCTTTTGGACAAAAAATTCTAGCTTTTGCATTCTTTACTTGACTTATATTATTTTTTTCATGATGATTAAACCACATGCAGAGCAATTATATGAAAGCGAAAGGAAAATAAAAAGGCCCTATCAATAGAGCTCTCTACAAAGTTGTACAACTTCATGTCAATGTTGATAGTGATTATGATAATGAACTCAACAAGCATGTGCATGATATTCATAGTAGTCATGTTGAACCTGAGGTGAGTGCTATGAAACCACATGCAAGTAAGTACTATTCAAGTAAGTAATGGTTGTTTTATTATGTAAATAAGGGTAATCATTACCTATTTGATAGAAGTTGGTCAATATAGTAGTGAAGTGTATTTAGCTAGTATACATAGATTATAGAAATAAGGGAGAACATATAACTTACATATGGAAGCTTAGAGCTTAGTTGTAATAGAGTGCATACATAGATATTGAAAATGAATTAGTGCATTGCGTGTTCAGGGATGTGATGGTCCTAAATTGAGGGGAGTACTTCATTTCCAATCCATGTCCCTTTTTGGAGTACTCATATAGTCTATCACTATTGTAGTCTTTCCCTATATTTGTTTGTACCTCACAATGGGTTAGCACTATTGTAGTGTGAAAATCAGAACATACTCAAAGGTTCTTAATAACTCTAATAGTTGTACCAGGGGCCATATTTAACAACCAAATGCAATTGCTAACTTTTCACTATCACTAGTACAAAAAAAACAATATATGACTAAATAAACTACTAAAAATTGCATATAAATGACTAATTTTGGTCACGTGACCATTAGTAGTTTATTGCCGATCATTTATAACATGACCAAATTTATGACTAAACTATTTTAAACATTTATCTAGTCATTGATTTGGTCATTGATTTGGTCATTGATTTAGTCATTGATTGTTGTTAACTAGTCATTTATTTAATCATGGTAGTGATTTATTTAGTCATATATTTAGTCGTTAATTTACTCATTAATTTAGTCATTGATTATTGTCAACTGGTCATTTATTTAGTCATGGTAGTCATTTATTTAGTCATATATTTAGTCATTACCTTAATCATATATTTAGTCATTAATTTAGTCATTACTTTAGTTATATATTTAGTCATTTCTTTAGTCATATATTTAGTCATTAATTTAGTTATTTAGTCATTGATTTAGTAGTATATTTAGTGCAGTTTTTAATTGTTGTCATTTGGTAGTTTATTTTATTAATCAAAAAAATCACTTATCAACTATCTAAAAGATTTGCACAATAAAACAACAATGAGAAGGTAAACATAGCTTATTTTATTAATCAAAAAGATGTTACATACAACTATGTAAGCTTGAAAATGGAGTTACAATTTGTTGTCCCAACATGAAAGAACTTGAAATATTACAATATATTGTTGAGAGAGATAAAATCTACCTAAAATCTACTCCAAAACCTTGTCTTTATGTTGTTCAATAGCTTACAAAAGAATAGGAACATGACTATTCTTTTATATCATAACCTACAATCCCTTACCCTTGTAATGATTGTTGATCCTCTAACTGTCATTTGTGCATGACTGTTCTTTTATATCATAACCTACAGTCCCTTACCCTTGTAATGCACAAGTACATGATACATCTTTGTAAAGGAACTTTCATTCTATGATTGTGATAAAGCTCCAATCATTTTTAGGCTTCCCTCATTCTAATTACTATCATCTTATGACCATATTAATTGTTACTTCATTGTTTCTCTTACCATTGAACTATCCCTTAAAAAAATTGATCATTTACCTCTTCATCTTCATATCTTGTTGGTTTCTTTATCACCAATCATGAATCCTACCAACTGAAGTAAATTTTAGTCAGTGTCCACAACTTTCCTGCCTGTTAGCAACTCCAGAAGAACAATATAACCATAGTTGTAAACATCATATTTCTCATTAAGCCTTCAGGTTTTTGCATATTTGGGGTCAATATAACCAATAGTACCCATAACATAGGTGGAGGTGTGAGTTTTAGCCAAGAAAATGCACTTGGCAATGCCAAATTCTGACAAATGTGCTTCGAAGTTGTCATCTAAATGAATGTTAGATATATTTACATCCTTGTGAACAATGCATTAGTTACAATCACGATGAAGATATGCTAATCCTTTTGTAGCACCATAGGCTATCTTTAGATGATTATCCCAATCTAATTTAATCTTCTTTGATGTTCCTACACAAAAATTTAAAATGTTTGTTAGGTTCTCCCCAATCTATTTTGATAAGATGGTAGAAATATTGATTGGACTCATATTGCATAAATCTATCATGTTTCTGCATAACATCATTTTCTCACCATTTAGGATGTCCCATAGACTTCCATTTACCATGTAGTCATAAAATAGAAATAAGAAAAATATAGAGCTACATAGTACTAAAAAAATAATTAAAAAAGAACCTGGAAGAAAAGATGTTGAAGACATTTAGCTGCAGTTGGCACCTGCATTTTCTATACAGCCTCGACTCTATCCACCTGGTCCAAATAAAAAAGCATGTGAACCAAGTTAGAATCCCCATATAATCATAAAAGGACAAAAAACTTCATATGCTGACAACAACAAAAGTAAATGCTAAACAAGAACACTTCCCGAACTGCATTCACAAGCATAAATTTAGAAATATACTATTACTAGATTAGAAAGAGAGTACTTTGATAGAAAGAAAATAAGAGACAAAAAGTGAAGAATAGTTAGTTTAAAAAATAGATGGGCTCTCTAACATCAGATATTATATTTAAAAATTGGATTGTGAGGTTTATGATCCAAAGATCCCACAATAGTAACGGTCATTGTGACTTATTTTGTACCCATCTAGATATGTTTTCTCACATAATAAGGTGCAATATATTTCATTCACAAACATCTATTTTCATTAAAGAAGAAAACATCAAGAAAAACTATTCATGATGGCTTAGGACAAGAAACATGTAGAATTTTTGGAGTCCCACGTGTCTGTTAATTTCAGCAAGCTACTCATTTATATCACTAAAATATATTCTCTTAATAATAGAATCCAGTTAAAATATTGTTATATAGAGTACACAAACAACTTGTGTTTATATTCATGTTCCCAAACTATCAAATCAACTTACAGAAAGACTATGTGCTACTCAAATTCAATTTATTGCAAATGTGGCTATTGAAAATGAAGATTGCAAGAGTCAGGTTCAATAACTAAGTTAATGAATATATTCATGATTTTATCGTTACCTATTCATTCACATTATACTAGATGCTTACCATTCAAAAAGGAAAATGAAGGATTAAGAATATGTATAAGAAATTAAAAAGTTGAGAATGACAAAATAAAAACTAAGTATTAATTATAGAACTTGTGTTGTCAAATTAAAAACATGTACATAAGATCATTTAGAGCCTTTTGTATACCGAGGCAATCATAGTTCTTGTGTCATTTTTTATAGGTTGGTGAGTTGTTATGTGCTTAACTAAAGATCATTAAAATCCCCCTTGATAAAACAAAAATACCACTTCCCTCAAGTAACTTTTTCCCTATAAAATTTGAAAAGGAAACAATTTTTAGGGCATCTAAAAACTAATAACTAAAAAAGATGACTTGGATTATGAATCATATATGCCATTATGCACACAAGTGGATCAAAAAATTTCTTTTTAGAATTCTCTGGTTTTAGATGTGCTGCAAGAAACTAAGTTTGAAAGTCTCATATAAAATCCTCTAAGTCAATGGAAAAAGAAAGACTACACTTCACATACAAAGATTCCTATTATTCAGAAGTTCCATGTATCTAGCTTGTAAAAGACTCTTAAACCCACATATATACTTTATTTCTCATTCCAAAGATAACTTGATACAGAAGAAAATATACCCATATGATAACCTAGAAAATAATTGCCAATAATCTGTGATGCATGAGTTTATGTTTAACCAAAAGACTCAAAGTTTGTATTTTCAATTAGAACAACTCAATTGTTTTTCTTAGGTAACAATTTTTTTCTATGCAAAAAGAAAAGGACAAGAAACTAACCATGCACAAAGATATTCAAACCCTCTTTCCTACTGTAGCTTTTTATGGAAACTCTGCCACCACCTCCACCAGTCCACCCCTTACCTCTAGAATCACTTATCATACTCGTTCCCTTCCTACACAAAGAAAAAAAGAGTCCCTCAATGCTACAATCAATAAAACCAATCTAAATGTAAGCAAAGAAAGTGCATCCATGGTTAGTGTAAACAATAACCTTAAATTTGAAATAATTCCATGGGTCTATACTAAAGTATCAAAGCATTCAGGAGATTTTAGATTTTCTACCATGTTCATATCCTAGAAAGATTAATGACTTACGTCAAGACAATGACTTCCATGAGTCATTATCAGTTAAAATTGCTTGCATTTGTTAAATACCCATCATGAACATAACATCTTAAAAGCATATTTCCTTGCTCTTAAAACAAAAGTGATCAAGGTATCAACTCTAATAAAGAAACTACCATCAATCTAAGCCAACATAAATATAAGAAAAAGTGGTGTTTACAACCAAACAATAACATTAGTTGTTGCTATGTAAGCAAAATATAACAAAACATGCCAAGAGATTGTAGACCAATATCAATGATCATTTTATTTATTAGGACTAGTTCTTGTACACAAAATATAGACCAAGAAACATCTATCAAGATTGGACTATTTTCCTAGACTAGGAAAAATATGTATAAAATGCCTGATAGTTGTCAAATATAACACAACCATCAACAATTACCTGAAGCCAAATCATAGCAACTACCCACAAGTCAACAAGGAATTAGAATAAATCCAATTTACAAACAAAATAAAAAAATTAACAAGTTAATTTATACGAACTAGATCCTCCCCCCCATTCAAACCTGCTCTGCAATGCTAGCATCTTCAACATATGCATCTTGAATGTTTTCAGTAAGCCTATGAAGAAAGATATTTGAAACTCCTCCTGCAGCCACAATAAATGGACCAATAGCTAGAGTTACAAGGGAATGGGATTTGAATGAATATATACTTATTATAATCTCTCCATCTCTAGTAGATAATACATGTGAAATGGGAGTTGATTCATATGTCTACTTTGGAATAAATGATACAAAGAATGCTATTTCTAAATTAATCATGCGTATCCTATGATGGAAAATAAAAGAAAAAACTATTATTCTCACCTTAAATCCAACCTTGATGTCTATCTTTTCTCCAACAACACCATGCTTTCATAGCATTTGAGTCAGTTAAAACTAAGTCAGTGGTTGTCACTCCATTGTTTAAATTGACCATTAATTTGAACCTGACAACACCCAGAAGTACCATACTCATTGGTTGCACAAAAGAAACCTCAATGAGAGCTAGCACCATAGCTAAACAATAAATGAACAAGTAACATATACATTGTCTAGCTCCTTAGTGAACATTCCAAGTAGAATGCATCATCTACTAGTTTTTTCCTGCCATGTAGTTCATAAATGAATCATTTTAAGCTATTATTTAGGGAAGGGTAATGTAGAAACCAGTGGCTAACACCCATTGCATATCTGTTTATGTTATTAAAAACTTAACATCATGATCAAAGTCCCTGTGCTCATATGGTTGAACCATTGAGTTCTCAAATCAAAGATTCAAGTTTGAATCCTCAAAGTTACATAGCATGGTACAATAGTAATCCCATAGTTAAGACCTATGGTAGATAAGGGAAATGTAAGGAATTTTAAGTCT
This sequence comes from Sequoia sempervirens, assembly GCA_007258455.2. Lineage (NCBI taxonomy): Eukaryota > Viridiplantae > Streptophyta > Pinopsida > Cupressales > Cupressaceae > Sequoia > Sequoia sempervirens. The sequence continues at coordinate 1,033,945 of VDFB02256132.1, forward strand.
TGTAGTGGACAATTTGTATAAGGTGTAGGCCTCATAAATAAACCCTCACTAATTAATCAAAAAAAAATCTAACATACTTACAACCTCTTCCTCCATACCCATTTCATTTTTGTTCAGGCTTGATAAGTTGAAGAAATATTAACAATTTACAAACACCACATTAAACTTCTAAGTTTGGCACCATTATACTTGGAAATTCCATAATTAACAAAAATCTAAGCAAAATACTTTATTAATAACACTAAAACACTAGTTTGACCATGTTGTAAAGAAAGGTGCAGCAAATAAATGTTCAACCAAAATACCTGACCAAGCACAACAACCTCTGCTTCAATTCCCCCAACTCCCCATCCAACAACACCTCATCCAACAACACCTAATCCATCAATCATAGTTGTGTGGGAATCCATTCCAACAACACTATCAAGATAAAGTAGGCCATTGGTATCAAATACAACCCTTCCCAGGTACTCCAAGTTGACCTAAAATATTCATATTATTATTTAGATAGTAACAGCTACAACATATCTGTACCATTTAACATAGAACTCAAACTTACAAATATAAAATCTTCTCAACACATATTTCTAAAGATTATATCTGAAAATCTCATTCCTTTTACCTGGTGGACAATACCAGAAACTGAAAGAACAACAAGCATGTTGTTAAATGCAGATGAGTCCCATTTGAGAAAAGAAAACCACATCCATATACCCTATCCTTGCATCAGCAAAATCATAGCAATCCAAATACAATTACCATATATAATAATTTAGAATTACCATACAAAATTTATTTAGAATTAGCCCAACTAACTCTGATCAAAAGATAATCAGTCTTTTACTTGCCTACTTAATGGATGTAAATCAATGATAAATACAAAATCTATCAAATTTTAATATGATGCAAATTGATTTACAATAAAACAAAATAAGCTACAACAATAAACACCAAACTTGGCCTTTCATGGCCCTCACTCACCATTTCACTCTCCATATTTCTTCAACACCATGCAACTTCTTCTATGTTATAAATGCAGCATTACAGAGGTTCTATTTGTTGTTCTAAAATGTATTTTATAATTGTTCAAAACAACACCATGTATGGGTTGCTCTATTTGTTGTTCTAAAATGCATTTTATAAATGTATTTTCACCAAGTTGTCCAAAAGAACAAAAATAATGAGAACAAAACACGTGCATCAAAACATGTAGTACCAATCTAAGGCATCAACAACAGAGATGAAGCACATCTTTTATTTTATTTTTAGTCCCATGAATACCCACACAAGCTGTAGATGATCACGTGCGATGCTAAACCACTAGTTTACACTCCATTTCACCCCCTCCATTAGTTGTTAAGGAAAACCCTCCCCTCCAAAAAGGCCCACCATCAACCACCATGTTAAAATGATGAAAGAAACATTCATTAATCTCTACTCCTTCCTACCAACAACCTAATCAGGTATTAACTCCCTGAGGTTGAAGTATAGGCATTGAGTGAAGCAGAGTATATAGGAGTTTCAATATGGTCGATATGAACATATTAAATGAAAAGCACACAAACTGTATCATAAAATCCCTCCAATAATTATAGAACCTTTGAAAGTCAGGGTTGAAAAAATACATACAAAATGAAACATGGCAAGGACATTTGTTAAAGTGAGCAATAGTGATTTCTTGGATCACGCGAAGCATAGGAGATTGCAGCCAAATCTTCCAAAAAGATATCCCCAATATGGGAAGGCATTAAACACCACTTTGAAGTGAGAAACCCCCCTTTAATGCAACTGAGTGGGCTCACATCAATTAAAAGAGTCCTCACAACCAACTGGCACTGCCTACCCTAACCTTTACAGAGATATTGGCACATTTTAATGCCATCTCATGCAAACTCATTAAATACCGTGGTTGCAGATATGAACAGATTGGATTTGATAAAAAAAAACAACTTGAAAAATGTTCAAGAAAATGCAATTTCATAGGTGCAAAGCTAAAAACCTAAATGAAATACTTGGATCATAATATGGGCATAACAAAAATGTAGAAGCATAGATGAGTCAGTGAGTTGTTTAACTAAATGCCTCGAAGAAATGTGGCCTTTTAAAACACTATGATCACTTTAAAAAATTTCCAACTACACAACCTTTGCCAATTAAACTCTACCTACACTAAAAACATGCACCTTGGCACAAGGTGTTGTAATTAAAAATACCCATGATACCTAACTGCTGCATCATAACTAATTATTAAACATTTGCATCATAAAATAATACTGAATTAAATAACATCACCATAGAATCATCACTTTGACATATAAACATTAATGACAAATCATTTAAATAAACAAATAATCCAAACAACACACAGAGTATCATAAATCATACTAATAATGTCATATCAAACGATCATGTCCACTAAAGGGATAACAACATCATCAAACTACAACCAACCAAAAAAAAGCCCCAATAGTATCATCATAGTATCAGCATATCAAGTTAACACATAGAAATTAATAAGTCTAAACAGTATGAGGGGTATTACATCCTCCCCCCTAGGACATGGCTTGCTCCTGGAAGCCATTAAATAGATAAGAGTAAGCACACAACAACCACGTAGAGAACACACCACAAACCTCTAAAACTAACCACATATTCATTCATTTCCTATTACCATATTCCATAATTCATACCATATAACCCGCAAAAGCAACTCCAACCCCACATAGGGTCAATCAGGCAATCGCTTACACAATGAGGTAAAGCACAAGAAGACGTACAAGGGTGGACATAACAACAAAGCTGGTTGTCATCCACCACACACAACACACAAAATTCACACACAACACAATTTTCCATAATGCATTCTTCTAGTAGGAAGGATATCGATGCATTGTACACTACACCGAGGGTCCTATCCCTTCCACTAGTTTCCTGCGCCATTGGACCTACACCACACAACAACTTCTGGGTAGCCAAATCAGATCAACCCAAAAAGGAAAACAATAAACTAACGAACAAAGCACCTAGGTCAATGCCATGGCTCATAATGCCTAGAGTATTACCTACGCAACTAACAACTTAATGGGTCCACATTATCCCAGAGCACCCAGTGTTTAAACTTGTGCTCTTATACCAAGCTGTCATGCCCCGCCGTGCGAACCCCAAAGGAACTAATAACAACAGAACAATTTTTTTTTTTTTAAAAAGAATATAATAACATACTTAAGTATTATAGCATAACAATGTATTATGAGGCACAACTAGTTCCAATGGGGTACACGAAGTGACATGACTACACTAACCCATAACAACGAAAACAAGATAACAATAATTAATCTATTACGTAAATCTATTCATTCCCATTTCATCATTTAAAATATCTATCAACTATATCCATATTAATAACATATGCACATATGACAATACATGGAATTATAAAGATATAAAGTGTTACACATTTCGATAGATACAACTCACCATAACCAACTATAACAAATGATCTTGAATAAATACATGGCCTTAATAACATTACATCCCAATGAAAGAAGAATACAATTGACTGAAAATACAACTCAATAACCACATATACAATTTACAACTAGGTCATCCCAACACACGTGGGAGACAATAAATTAATGAATACATTACATCTGAAGTATAACATACATCTGGTACAAAGAATTACTGGATCATCAACATCCTCCAAATACCCTGCAATAAAAATACATCTACAACAGAAAGAGAAACCCAACGGGGTGCGAAGCACGTTCCACCCAACCACCCTCGTGCTGAGAGTAGACAAGGAAGGGTCCCTGACCAAGCACGCCTAACAAAAACAAAGACTAACTCCAAATAGACAACTTAACATCAAAGACCACTTAGAAACTCAACAATGACAAATCCAAAGGCACAACAACAATCCACTTCAGAACATAACAACAAGTCATAATCATGACACCAATGAGACTCAAGACATAATATCAAGGACTATTTCCAACAATAACCAAAGAGAAGTCAATAAATCACTTAACCACTACAATCACAATATCACTTAACAACTACAATCATAAGTCACTTAACAACTATAAACACATTATCACTTAACACAAGGTTACAATGCTTCCAGAGAACAAAGATCAAGAACATCATACAATAACTGATTAACTGTCGACATAGGAAGAGTGTCATGCATAAATTGCCATGAGTTACCCTGGCTCAACCTTCCTAGGCTACCGGACCCCCATCCTGGGTTACCCTGGCTTGCCTCTACCGGCCGCCGGACCCTCACGCAAAACTATGTGTCCCATCTCATCTCGAGCCTTATCATTCACTTGCTTCACGAGAGAGACATCCTTTATCTTTATTAGTGTGAAATCTCCCCATTAATTCTTTTAGATTATCACTTAATTAAACTCTAGGTAGGTTACCCTAGCACCCCTTTGTGTGTCGGACCCCCACAAAGAGCCACTCTCCTATCGACAACACACAAGGCACGATACCACAATAGGTAACTAGACAACATAAACTCTCCAATCCAAGGAGAAAACAAAACCAGGAAACTCACTCCAAACACTGGAGGAAACCAATTCGAATACACACTCCTTCCAAAGGAGGTACAAATCTCATTACCCACTCCTATTTCCTAGGAGGCACAAATCTCCGTTCGTGGAAACTGGGTACAACATCATAGTACAATACATCAAGGTGATTCACAAACTGAACCTCTACACATAACATCCCACTCTAGAGAACTTCTCTGGAAGACTTACATAGACCCTTAACCCCATTTGCCCGACATGGAGAATAAAAGAAACATGAAAGAAAAATATTCCATTTTTGGAAGCCCTTAACAAAAACTTAAACTCTTACGAAAGGTAAAGTAACCTAAGGCTTTCCCATACAACACAAAAGCACTATGAAGAAAATGCCATAGTAGAATTAACGAATAATTTCAAGAATCACAATTATGTTTAATCAAATCCATAAAAAAATAAATTACAATGAATAATAAATTTCACCCAATAACTCAATCAATTACACAAGAACACTCGTTTCAACACAACACAATAAATTTATTTCCAATTTCCTAATTAACTATAATAATGCAAAATATTAAAACTTAATCACAATATATATATAAATCTCTTATATATATATATATAAATATACAAAATAAATTAAACAAATGAAAACTATATTTAAAATCATTCTATAAGATTAACATTTATATCCTATTTTGTTTTAAAGAAAATTATAATTTTAAAACAAATATCCAACCCCATCTATATAACAATAATCAATTAATAAAACTAATAGAGTCACATTACAAAAATTATTATACGAAACAAATTCGAATTAAGTCGCAATTGAATAATATATAATTAAAAAAAAATTGAATTAAATCTCAACAAATAAATAAATATATATATATATATATTAAATAATATATAATATATATATATTTATATATTTAAACAAACTAAATATAAATAAAAACAATACACATTAAATAAACTTAGTAAATAAATTTCTAAAATTTTAAAATGGTTTTCATATGGCAGTACCGGTGGTACTGCGTACCTCCCAATGGGAGGCCCGCAGTCCTCACCAGAGTGTGTACAACAGTCAGTGACTGTTGTACACAGTCTGTGTGGACTGCGCGCAGCCACCAAGTGGGGGGGTCGGGGGTGGTATGGCCACTGCCGACCATTCCCTCCCCTCCACAAATACAATTTTTATTTTATTTAAAATAAAACACTAATCCGTCCCAAACCCAGATGCGGAATAAAAAAAATAATGCATTCTTAATAAAATAAATAAATTTCCCTTCCCAATAAAATATAGATCAACCCGAAATATAATTTATTTTCATAAATATTTCGTACGATATAGATTACGAAAATAATATGAATGTATATATATATAATGAATGCTCAGTTTATTTTACACAGTAATTTTAAAATCTAATATATATAACTATTTTTTAAATAACAATGTATATATATATATACAGAGAACCAATATTTAACTAAAAAATATATTCAAATAACACAAACAGAATTTTATATATATATGGATAATAAGAGATTCTGAACAATAAAATAAATGCATGGGTTTTCAAAAGATTCAATATAAATCTTGACATGCAAAACTATTCATCACGAATACAATATGATTTTCTTTTCAATGATTCCATAATTAAATTTTTATTGAAGAATTTTAAACAAGGTTTTCACTACAGAGAAACACAAATGTTTATACAAACAAATCCTAATAACAAGAAATTCTTTTTAAAACACAAGGAGAATTAATCTTTCAACATGACAGTCAAAAATTTATTACAGAAGAGTAAATCAAAAGAGAAATAATGAACTTGAAAGGAACCTGAAACCCTTCGTTTGATGAAGAATCCTTCTGAATCCTCCTCACGACTTTCTGCCTGCAATGTTCTTCAGAACAATCTTTCATTTTCAATACCACAATACAATTATTTTTCCCAGAACAATCCTCCAACCTCCAAACTATCTTTCTTATTTTTATTTTTATTTTCTTTTCTAGATCCAAACAACAATAGAGCAAAACTTAAAAAACCTGTGTGTGAGAATCCTCCTTTCATAAAATAATAAATCACTAATTAAAATCAATAAATCTTTTTCTGCTTTCTTTTCCAAAAAGCCTCTTTTCTTATTGGTCCTTTTCCAGCTTTTAAAAGCTCACACTTATCTAAAATTTTAATTAAAATAATTTATTAAATTTAGATATTATCCTCACATAATTTTTTCATTTAATATTAATAAAAAATATAATATCTAATTATTCTTAACAATATTAATTTTAATTATAATTATTTGCATTTTTAATTAATTAAAGCACTTTTAATTTATAATATATTTAATTTTAACATTTTTCTAACTCTCAATTAAATCAAATAACAATGCAACATTAAGTAATTATTTTATGAAATACGATTAATTAATTAAACACTAACTAAGAATTAAATAAATACTCAACAGTCAAACTACATAAAGACAAAGAAAAAACTTCAGTCATAACACAACGACTCACAACAGATGACGGACTTGGGACAGGGACACTTCCAAACCTACTCCCTTTTTCAATATTTTACCCATTGGGTTAATTTATTGCTCGCCCTGTCCTGCCGAAGCAGGTGGAATCGAGACTTATTCCTGCAATCCTGCATCCAAATAAACGTCAAGTAGCACATGTATATATATATAGTCAAATATCCTATCGTGAGAAGGAATTGCAGTGTAGCAGGGCACTCGTGAATGAGTGATGCTACATTGTCCTCTCACCTAATCTATTCTAACAATTATAATATCCATAACGAGCTAACATTTCTAACCAAATTGATCATAAGATAACATGATACCTAACTACTGCATCATAACTAATTATTAAACATTTGCATCATAAAATAATACTGAATTAAATAACATCACCATAGAATCATCACTTTGACATATAAACATTAATGACAAATCATTTAAATAAACAAATAATCCAAACAACACACAGAGTATCATAAATCATACTAATAATGTCATATCAAACGATCATGTCCACTAAAGGGATAACAACATCATCAAACTACAACCAACCAAAACAAAACCCCAATAGTATCATCATAGTATCAGCATATCAAGTTAACACATAGAAATTAATAAGTCTAAACAGTATGAGGGGTATTACAATATAGCATTCATAACATTAAATTAACATAGAATAATTTCACAATATCACTTAACCAATCAAGAAAAATTTAATCATTACTATGCAACATTATTCTCACATCAAACTAACAAATAAACATTGAAAACAAATTTATTTTTTATATTATAACATTCATAACTTAAACCTTTTATACACAATATCAAGTTAATTATAAAAACACATAAAATTATTTATAGTCAACTTAAATTTTTTAACAATTTAATAAAATATAATTTAATATAATTAAGAAAAAATTAAATAAGAATTATAGATAAATTTATGAAATATTGATTTTTTTATCAAGAAAAATTCAATTATAAATTTACTTATTATTGATAAATTTACTTACAATCTATTTTAACCATCAAGAAAAAATTAATCATTAGTGATTGCAACATTATTGGCACATCTTTTAAACTGACAAATAAACATTGAAAACACATTTATTTTTTAGTTCCTACCAAGGGAATATAGGTGACCCCTTTTCCTTAACAAGTTATTAATAACTTTGATTTTAACAAATGAGAACTCAACTTTTTTTCTATTTGACAAATATTTGTATATAGTTAAAGTAAATATGCAAGATTTTTAACTTTTCAAATTTCAAAAATTAATTTTTCTCAATTTTATTGGCTACAAAACTTTGAGCGATAAGGGCGGATTTTCAGGAAGCATAAACTTTTATCGCAACTTTTCAAGGTTTTTTTGCCACAAAGACCATAATCAATTTTTATTTTTTATTCACTTGTAATTAATCTATTTTGTTATTTTGAATCTTTTTAGTTCCTACCAGGGAACTATAGGCACCACCAAATCTTAACTAGTTATTAATAATTCTCATTTTAACCAATGAGAGCTGAAGCATTTTTTCTATTTGATTTGTTTTTATCTATTATCAATGTATACATGCCAATTATATAACAAAACATATTTTAAAATTCAATTCTCTTCAATCTAATTGGTAGACAAATTTCACCCGATATAAGTGATTAATGCGCTTCCATTACTTCCATTACTTCCATTTCAGAATCTTAACTAATTTTTACGAGTTTTTTTAAACTTAGGTTGTTTATTTCCAATAATTCAATGAGGTAAACCATACTAACTATTTTGAAAATTAAATTACACTATAATGATAAATTAATTTTTATTAAATTACACTATAAAAATAAATTACTTTTCATTAAATTGCTTACTAATTACTCCTCACATTGGGTACGTAACATTTATTTACTATTTTCCTTTGCATTATTAAAATAATAATAATAATTAATAAAATTTAAACTTTGAATAACAAATGCTAACTAATTAATCAATATAACATCAAAATTCAACTATTTTTAATTACCTTTAATACTAAATTGATTTGTAGCATAAATTTAATTGAGCTAATTCTTTCAAAAATTAATACCAATTACTCAAAAAATTACTTTTTTAATATAATTAGTGAAAATTATTATTTAAAATAAATGAATACCTTGTAAATTATTTTTATATTATAATTTAAATAGAATTAATACTAATCACCTCTCTTTGTCATAAATTAATTCTAAAACAACATTAAACATATGTTTGAAACTAACAAATTTTCCATTTGCTTTGAAATTTGAACTAACTCTAATTACTAAGATACATTTTGCAAAATAAATGAATTAAGACTACAATAATTATTTAGAATAAATACTAATTACTTTTATAAAATATTTATTATTTTTAAAAATCAACTTTAAAATTAACAGTAATTACTTTTAAATCAAATTTAAATTAATATTAATAAATTAATCATTTAAATCAATCACAAATTCTATCATATTTGTTTTAGAAATAATTCACCTTTTATTTACAACTTATATTAATTACTATATGTTAGTTTGTGAAATAAAAAATGTTAACTAATTAATAATTAATAAGGAAATAAATAACTTTATTATATTAATTAAATAAATAGTCTAAATTTAAAGATTTTTTTCTTCTCATTGAAATTAAAAAAAATGTTTAGTTTTAGCCAAGTTTAAATTTTCATATCCAATTTAAATGTTCATATTAAATATTTTAATATATATATAAATATATAATAAATTTAAATATTTGTAAAGACAAATATATATATTTTATATTATATTATAATTTAAAAAAATAAATAAATATTAATTAATAATAAAATTAAAATTTTATTAATTTTTTTAAAGTAACAAGGCCATTGGCCTCTCCATGGATTTATGCACGCTGTAAATATATATTTTAAATATTTATATTGAATTAAAATAAATATATATAATTATTATATTTATATATGTATTAATTAGTAATATATATATTTATAACTATATAAATTAAAATTGACATGATTCCCTTTTTTATATTAATATTTGAATAAAAATATTATCATAAAATATTAAACTTTAATTTATTGAAGTAATGAAACATATATGATTTTAAAAATTGTAAATAAATTGATTGAGTAAAATAATTTAGAGGAAATAATATAAAGAAAAAATATTTTAATTATTAGATTATTTTTTTTTATAAGAAAAACATAATTTCCTTCAAGATCTTTTCATAAGAATATGGGTTTGAGCCACATAAAATTATTTTAGAAAAAAAACTATCTTCAAAACAAATTTTAATTTTCAAAGAACATAAAAATTAAATATATGCATTTTAATATTTGTTTTATATATATTTTTTAATTGATTCCTCTACTTGTTAAGTAGGAAAGCATAACTAGCTATGCATATTCATCTCAATTCCTTTCAACCTTATAAGTTAATATTCAAGTAGATACCTACTTATCAATTAGGAAAACTTGACAAACTATGCAGATTGTTTGTAACTATGTTTACCTGAACAAACTCTTTCTATTCCTCTCAATTCCTTTCATCCACACCTGTTCATTCTAAACTATAAAAAATAAACTACCTCATCCTCAAAAATTTTTGGCTACACAACAAGTACAATTATGCTTCTTAATCTATAACATCATGTAATATTATAATCTTATCAAAATATTATCTTTTGACAACTCAAGCATGATCATCCTTAAATTGTTTCAAAAATTTATATCTATTGGATAACATAGTGAATTTGAGCAACTTAGTTTTCCCTAGATTTTGAAAGCAATTATAGTAGCATTGAGCTTAGAGACCACAATGTTGTATTATGACTATTTTTTTTTTTTCCTTTAGATGGACTTGACAGCATATGTAGAGAAGCATGAATTTGTTTTTGATGTAGTCCTAGATGAGCATGTCACAAATGATGATGTGAACTAATGTACCCATGCCATTGTTCTCATTTGGAGTAAAATCATTATATCATGCTTATAAATATCCTTGATTATGTCTATCAATAGATTGCTTAATCTCCATTGAGAATGTCATAATCTAAAAATATTGTCAGGTGAATGGCATAATCTATAAAAGGGGTTAGATATTACTATTATTAACACCTAGAGTTTTCACATGGTACACCACTATTGTAGTCGATGTAATACAAATTTGGTCGGAACATTTATCTCTCTTAATGGTGTCAGAAGTTCTATCTTAATGTTGATGACTAAAAGCAAACTGGATGTTGAAAGAGTGTTGGTTAAACTTGAATTTTTATGGTATGTCATACTTCTATGGTTTGAATTAGTGTTATGATTAGGGTCAAGTTCAAGTTATAGTTAGGGTTTATTTAGGCTTATTTTGGTTAATCTTAAAATTGGGGTTTAACTACAATGCTAATTGAACCCTAATTTTACCCCAACAACAAGGTTCAATTAGAGTCAGGGTTCGAGTTCAATTAGGGTTAGGGTTGGCATTCAATTAGTGTTATGATTAGAATCAAGTTCAAGTTATAGTTAGGGTTCAATTAGGCTTATTTTAGTTTAGTTTACAATTAAGGTTTAATTAGAGTTAGGTTTATGGTTCGATTAGGGTTAAGGTTAGGGTTCATTTAGATTGAGGTTCAAGTAGGGTTCAATTAGGATTTAATTAGGGTTGTGATTATTGTTTAAATAGGGTT
>VDFB02256132.1:1045786-1077322 GCA_007258455.2 Sequoia sempervirens
TAATTTATGTGCATTGGTAGTGCATTTAGTCATTAATTTTAATCATCATTTTGATCAATTTAGTAGTATATTTAGTCATTTTTATTCATTGATTTCACTGATCATATATTTAGTCATATTTATTCATTGTTCACTACTTTTTGTCAATTGGTAGTATATTTAGTCAATTTAATTATTAATTGATGTCAATTAGTAGTATATTTATGTATTTTAATTGATTGATATTTGAGCATTTAAACATAAAACATAGAAATACACTTCAATCATCAATTACACACAATAATACAACCATTGAGAAGGAAATATTGCTGAAATTTATTAAAAGAAAGGTGTTCTTATAGCTTGCACAAGTCTGAAATATCTATCTTGCTTGAAAAATACTTAGAAATAGATTATTACAATTTTTATTTTCAGTCACAAGACTAAAAATATGAGTTACAATGCACATAAATGATAAGAAAGAAACTTCTCCAAAAAACTTTTGCAATTATGGAAACACATGCTTGGAGCCCTTCAATGCAAGCACATGCCCCTTTCATCTCTTAAAACTTCTACAATGTGGGAAATCTTCCTGGAGCAAGCTATAATGTGTAGAATCCAAGAAGGAGAGTGTTGATCGTGTCCCATATATCAAGCTTTGTCCTTCAATGTAGTAAAAAATAACCCTAAAATATTTCCTCCTTTATATGCAAGGTTCCATCTAATATGAGCAACATGGTGCTTCCTTTTCTACCATGAATGAAGTTGTGCCTCAATACAACCAACAAAATTACTATTAGTCTCAATTTAGAAGGAATAAAAGTGCATTGTATATTTCAAATTTATAAAAGTAAGTCCAAACACAATAAAAAAATAAATCAATTAAAAAAATTGTAGCCTTGTCAACAAATTCCTTAAACAGAGAGTTCAACATAAGCTTGAAATAGGCATATTGAACCCTTGATTTCAAAACCTTGTTCAAAGTTTAAGAAAGGTGATACACTCAGATTATAGAATGAAGTTGACATTATAGAATTAAGGCTATCAACACTAACTAGACTGGAACAACATTATCAACAAAAATTTCTTGGAAACCAATTCTAAGAATTCCATTTGACTTAGACAACAAAAATGTCAACCTTGGTTCATGTGTTATCTCAGTAAAGATCTGCACCATGAAAGAATTCATTTATACATAAATTCCAAAATAATTTGATGAGAAAAGATCTTTAAATTCCAAAATAATTTGATGAGAAAAGATCTTTGATGTCCAATTGGGAAGCCTTAACATTCAAAAATTACTAACCTGATGTTTCACAACAAGTTTCCCAACTATAACATCATCTTTACTTAAGAAACCAAATATTGATCCACTACCATATTGGATCTCACAGGACTCTCCTTCACAAACAAAAAATGATATATATTAATTGTTTAGCAACTTCATCAATATCCCCATATAAGTAGACTAAACTAAGTGAGGTTGAGGGTTTGAAGTAGAGTACCATCTTCTTAGTATGTGATTGAATTTCATGACTTGTATCTTGAATGAAAATAGCAAGCTAGTTGCACTATAAAATCATTGTTAATTATTGTTACAAAAATAACCACAAAATCCTCTTTAATTAAAATCATCTTTCTAGATATTAATTCAAGACAAGATATTTTAGTTAATTTTTTAGAGAGCTAATTTCACTATCCATACAATCATCAATCTATTTACTATAAACAATTTCCCAAAATTTGGAGTTTGAATGTAATGAAACTAACCATAATTACTAAAGATTTGACACCAAAATGTAGTACAAAATGAATTGTTTGACATAATGCCTCAAAGAGATATCATCTCATGGAATGAAATGATATGATTGGAGAATGTGCACAAAATGGATTTTTTAAGGAATCTCTCAAAATATTTGAATTAATGAAGCACTTTGGAACACCGACATTGTAAGCTTTTCTTGTGTTCTAGATGCATGCAACCATGCAGGTTTAGTGGATGAGGGTTGCACATACTTCACACATCAATAACTATTATTGAATTACATATATAGTTGATCATTAGGTGTGCATGGTTGACCTTCATGCCTATGCTAGCTATCTTGAGGACACCCTAAACATTATTACTAAGATACTAGTTAAACCTTTGGTTCCTATGGAACATATATGAATATAGGCTAAGTATTCCCGCAACACTAATTTTTTAGTTGGATCCTAAAAATAGTGCAACTTATATTCTTCTCTAAAACATATGTGTAGAAGCATGTGGGTGTGGTGAGGTTCAATTAGTAAGGAGATTGAAGAAATATAAAGGAATTAAAAAAGATACCACCATGTAGTTGGATTGAAGGGCATAAAATGGTACATGTTTTTTCTTGTGTAGGAGATATATCACATCCAAAAACATGGGAGAGCTATGCGAAATTAGAGAAATTGGCTTGGAAAATAAAGGCAATAGGGTATTTCTAGATTCAAGACTTTTACTTAATACCATGGAATAGAAGAAAAAATAATCATTTATCTGCCACCATAGTGAAAAGCTAGAAATTTCATTTGGTTATTAAATATGGCCCCTGGTACAACTATTAGAGTTATTAAGAACCTTTGAGTATGTTCTGATTTTCACACTACAATAGTGCTAACCCATTGTGAGGTACAAACAAATATAGGGAAAGACTACAATAGTGATAGACTATATGAGTACTCCAAAAAGGGACATGGATTGGAAATGAAGTACTCCCCTCAATTTAGGACCATCACATCCCTGAACACGCAATGCACTAATTCATTTTCAATATCTATGTATGCACTCTATTACAACTAAGCTCTAAGCTTCCATATGTAAGTTATATGTTCTCCCTTATTTCTATAATCTATGTATACTAGCTAAATACACTTCACTACTATATTGACCAACTTCTATCAAATAGGTAATGATTACCCTTATTTACATAATAAAACAACCATTACTTACTTGAATAGTACTTACTTGCATGTGGTTTCATAGCACTCACCTCAGGTTCAACATGACTACTATGAATATCATGCACATGCTTGTTGAGTTCATTATCATAATCACTATCAACATTGACATGAAGTTGTACAACTTTGTAGAGAGCTCTATTGATAGGGCCTTTTTATTTTCCTTTCGCTTTCATATAATTGCTCTGCATGTGGTTTAATCATCATGAAAAAAATAATATAAGTCAAGTAAAGAATGCAAAAGCTAGAATTTTTTGTCCAAAAGAACATTTTAAGCATGAAGAATGACAAAACATTGGGAAAAATTAACTTACAACTTAAAGAATGAAAAAGCTATAAAATTTTTTCCAAAAGAAGAATGACAAAACATTGGGACAGATTAACTTACAACTTAAAGAATGCAAAATCTATATTTTTTTGTCCAAAAGAACATTTTAAGCATGAAGAATGACAAAACATGGGGACAGATAATTGATAACTATTATATTATCTCAACTTCAACACAACTATGATGATTGTGTTGTGCATTCTTGTCCAATTCATCATGATCATCACAACTATTTTTTTCACCAACTGCATTTGTTGAATCACAAATGTGTTGGCTTCTATGAGATGGTGACACTGTATCTTTTCTTTCCTTTTGTTTTTTCTCCGCATTTTCTTTGCACTCTTTTTTTTTTCCTATAAAACAAAAAAAAATCATATTATGTCTTATATACATAAAGATCTCGCCTATAAAATTTCATTAAACAATATTAAGAAAATAATATACTACTTAGTGGATTTACAACTTGCCTTTTTGTCAAACCAAGATGTGATAAATATTCATTATTCTTGGCCACTTTTTCACTACAAAGCACTCATAATTTGTGACTAAAATTTCAGCATTATGATCACTATTATCTAATTTGTGCCTTATCTAATTTGTGCCTTACAATCCTTTTCCTCATTTCCAATCTGCTGATAACTACAAATGGAAACTTAAAATAGAATTTAGTTTACAAATTAAAAATAATTTGCAGTAAAAAACCAAGAAGATGTTTACAATTACAGGTATCAGAAAAATTTTCCTTAGGGATATACTCACAAGAAAAGAACTCATAAAAACATAACACAAGCAGGATGAAGGAAAAACATACTCTAGTAAGGTTATGTCTGATTTGTCTCCAGTTATCCTAAGAGTTGAACCAAGCAAATATATATCTAATATTAACATAAATGATGATATTTTGACACCAATAAATTGTTCCTAATTGTAAACCACATATCTCCTTGTTAGTTTGATTTTCTTATTCTCCCTAGGTTAATGTGATTTACTTAAAAGAATTTAATCCTTCCTTGAAGGAACCAGTAAATTAACCACACAAATAAAGTAAATGTGTTTTGATAAACTAAATATACCCTTGATATATTGATTTAAATAACAAGGAAAGATCAAACTAGAGACAACAGGATAATATTTGTTAATTCACTTCAACAAAAACTTGAGACCAAAATTTGACCACCAATTATAACTTCATTTTATTGATCTTCAAAAAGATTTTATAAAACATTTCAAAATTTTGTTGTGATATTGACATGTTAAAAAGTGTCTTTTTAGTTGCCCACTTTTAACATAAATAAAAAAGTATTAATTATCATTGTTTACATAGGATTACATAAAAGTAATGGAAGATGCGAAATGAAGAGAAATGATCAAATATTGAAGTCCAGAGCACTTGTAATATATGGAAGTCTACTACTCATTGTAAGGTACCTGTGATCATTCAAATTTGGAAAGGTCCTCTCTCCATGATAGTATCTACAAGGCTTGGTACTTCACTACAAGGCCTATTCTTCTAGGGGAGCTAGATATGTTTGCTCCTATTGGTACAATGTGTAATCATGAGACCATTTGTACTTGTGGATTTTTTTTGTGTTGGGCAAGTGACTTCCATCTACCGTCTAATAACCCTTTGCCATCCATGATGAATTTTGAGTATCCAACATCTAGTGTAATTATTCCATCCAAGGTTAAGTTAAGGCGGTGAAGATTTATCTCACCATCCTTCTATAAATTAGTGAGGCAATTGGGAACAATTTTTCTACGCTCATCTATCCAATCCTCGGAGCCTTTTAGTTGATCATCATCCCTTAGTATCTTAGGCACAAACAACTACTTTAGTGTGTGAAATGAATCCATTCTTTCCTTGATCTTTTGGTCTTGTGCAGATATGTATTGAAATTCATCTATGACCATTCAAACCATTTGCTTAGTAGGCTTTAAATCTACGGGGGCCTCAACACTACTTTGTAAAATTTTGGACAAAGTTATTAAGGTGTGATGTACAGGTTGCCATTTCTTGAATAAGGGGTCCTATATAAGTACATGGGCCTTTATCTAATCAACTACTCGTGACAAGGAGATATAATATTCATACACATTTTCCAATTTGTCCACAATTAGTTTAACCCTATGCTCCAAGATCTGTTCTAATACCCCGAGGGTTTCTCTCTTTTCTCCTTGTACCATAGAAAAATGGATCATTGACATTTTCATGGTTATTTAGGTCTTTCTCTTGTGATGTTTGACTTATTTTTCTTTGATTTAATGTTGCAATGTAACTTAAGCATTCACATTAGGTCCTAAATATTCAAATTACGACATCTTGTGAAGGTGTTGTGAAGTGTTGTAACATATTTCTACACTTTTCTAGACTCTTCTCATTACAATTCACCTAAAAATCACCTTTGAATCCCTTTTCAAGTCCTATTCTAAAGTGTTGTAAAGTCTTGTAACAAGATTTCGCACTTTTCTAGGCTTATTATCACTATTACACCTTTGTTGTGCTTTATATGAGCCATTTATGCACTCATAAGACTTAATTAAGTGTATTTTTGAATGTAAACTTGACAAACAACATTAAATGCAAGCTAATTCCCAAAACCCACTTACAAGCCCAAGGTGGAACCCATTTGCCATGGGTGGCAAATGAGTCCCTCTTTGCTCCAAATTCAAAATAATTTAAAATTCCTTTCGGGTTTTTATTCAAACAAACCTTATGTCAGCCTATGATGAGATATTATTGGGTTATTAGGGAATAAGTGTGTATAAGTAAGTGTTTTTCTTCTCATTTCAACCCCCATTCATTCAAGCATTCATGAAGTTCACTCGTTCACTAGTTCATTCAATTACATTCAAGCATCTTGGAGCAACCATTGAAATATCTTCATACTTCTTCAATAAGTTTTTTGGTGAGTTTAGGATATTTGCATGTTTTTTATTTATCATTCCTTGCTCATTTCATTTTCTTTCTTTATTAAGGGTTTGATTACCAAAGTGGGATTTGACCAAGGAAAATCCCTATACTCTAACCCTTAACCATTTCCCCCCTTTTGCATGTGTGTTTGTAGACTTTTGTATGCAGATTTGTCTATGCAGATTTGTCAAGAAATTAGGTGTTGAAAAGTGGACAAGAAGTCAACAAAGTGTTTCAAGTCAACTAAACCCTATTTCAAGCTTGGAGACAACCTACAACCAGCTTTTTGTAGATTTGACTCCGTCAACCCGACAAGAAGACAAGTGCAGATCTGGAGCTACAAAATTGACCTTTGATTTTATAGATTTTTGGAGAGGGACTGATTCGCCATCAATGCCAAATGAGTCCCACCTAAGGGCTGAAAAAGTTGATTTTGTCATAATCTAGTTCCCAACTATCGGAAAGTAGTTTTAGGTGTTTTTGTCAGTAGTAGGACTGATTTTCCATCAGTGGCGAATGAGTCCCACTAGTGATTTATAGTGATTTTTTCCAATTTTCAAAGCCTTCCAAATTCAACATTCAATTCCTAGGTGCACTCTATTCAACCTTGTTCAAATTTTATTGCATTTGTTCATGTTTTAGTTCATTTTTGCATAATCTCACTATCTTTTCAAACATTGCATATTTCATTAGTTTTGCATTCATAATCAATCAACTTCATAGCTTAGTTGCATTTAGATCATTACATTTAGTCATAATTCCATCTTGCATTCCTTTATTTGAGTGAACCACCTCAATTTTAAGGTTCTATCTTGCTCCTTTTAGGTGAAAGATCCTATGAGTGTAAGAGAAGTACATAGAACACCCTCAAAATTGATAGTTCACTCCTTTGTTTCTTCATTAGTCTTTTTCAACTTCTCAATTTCTTGTTTTAGCATATTTACTTGTTCAACAGTGATTGCACCTATATTAGTCTAGATGGCAGGGGGCTGGTATACTGTTAATTATGTGCTTTGGGAAGGACCTACTCCCTTCAACTGCTCTTTCAATTTCACATTTTCTATGAATAACCTATCCACTTCATCATTTAGGCTAGTTTGTGTTTTATCATATTTTACCAATCTAAGCTCCATACCTTTAACCACATCCCTAGTAAACATTGTTGAGTGCATTTTCACAGTAGCTACCTCCAATGTTGATGTGATTTAAAGTTTTTTTTACCATTTTAGTCCCTCTCACTTCTTTTACAACATCAAGAAATATTGATTTTTCTATTCATTTTTTCTTTGTCCAAAAGGCTAGGGTTTCAATTCTTGGATTGTAACCTATTCCACTCATTCCCTCATTTGAACTGAATTCAGAAACCAACATGGGATCTTCTTGGCTTCTTACTTGATCTAGTAAGAATATCTTTTTTAACTCCATCCCAGGAATAATTAGTATATTGCTTTCTAAGACCAATTTTATTACTTCTTGGGGCTAACAATAATTTCATTAATCCAGAGTTCTTCAAAAGTCTAGGCAACAATTTGGTCATGATGTGACTCCTTAGTGCCCATCTTATTAATTTGGTGTCTCTCCTCAAATTATATCATTTTCATCTTAATCCAAAAATCCTTAAACTTGGGATTTTGAATAAATTCATCATCTTCAATAAATCAAAGGGAAATAATCACCCTTTCATCATCATGCACTTCTTGATCATTATGCCCATGTACATCCACTCTCACTTTTGGTTTGTGAGCATCAGTTACAAGCTTAGGCGGTACCTGATCAAATTCATCATCTTTAAAATTCAAAATTACATCGGGGCTACCTCTTCAAATCCCCTACGCCACTTATTTCATATACCACTAAGTGAGCCACTCCATTTTTCTTTTTCCTTTTAGGACTTGGTTGCTTTGGGGATGATTCTGATTGTATTATGGTAGTGTCTAGGGGCTCTATGATTACAATACCACTTGGTTTAATGGGAATCTTGGAGGGTTTTGAATACTAACCCTCAGGTTTCTTTTCTAGTTCAACATATAATCTTTCAGAGTTTCCAATTATTAAGTTCATCCTTTTGATAGTATCCCCTTCTTCAACATAGAATCCTTGGAATCTAGTGTCCCTTTTCTTCTTCTCCTCCATAAGCCTCTTTATGATCTCCCACTTCCTTGTCCTTTGAAAAACTTCATTAGGTGTTAAGCAATTTCTTACTACGTCTTCATAATCCATTTGATGGGTAATCCCAGTTCTAGTGAGAAGTGTTTTCTTTATAAAATTAATATTCCCTTTAGGATCAAAGACCCTTTCTCCTTGTGACTTCAATGAATACCTCATCTTCAAATAGTTTTGTAGTTCTTCAAGAGTGTCAGACCCTATGGATAGCTCCTCACATTTCGTTAGGTTAGGGAGGAATGTCCCCTTTTTCTATCTTTTCATAACATCCTACTCCATCCATAACATTTTCCACATAAATTCTAAAAATGCAATTCGAATAGAAACAAATTTAAGTAAATCATGTGGGGCTTGAGGACACCCATAGACCCTTATTACTATTTGGTATGTTAAGAAGAACTAGTCACCAAAATTGTGACTATGTCCCTACTCTGGCTTCAATGCTAAAGGTCTTAATACTTTCATGATTTTATTAGGTAATATTGGTGAAATATGACCAAGAATTCCCATGACCTTTATTACGAAATCATCATGAAATATTACATAATCACTATTTTTACATCTACTATCCCAAATGTAACACTAGTTTTGAACATGCAACCTATTCCCTTCATTATCAATCATTCTCAAACACATACTTTTACTCCATCTCTTTTTGTTTTGGTGCAATATTAAATTACACACAAAGAGTATTTATTGAAAGTGATGGGATCTAAGTTCTCTCTTACTTGCAAAAATACCTCATCTAGCCCTTTCTCAATTTTAGAAGCAAAGTCATACTCAATGTTTACTTTAGGATTTTGTATCTTCATTGCCATCATCATGAGATAGATTAGCATTCTCTCTTAAACGTCTATTCCAAGCACTTGGCACAAATCAAAATAAGTTCTTTTGAAATATGCTTGGAAGTATTATATGGAAAATGACTCAATTTGACAGGGGGCGATAGGTATCCTCCTATTGTTTACACCCTTTTCATGTGTAAAGGAAGTTAATCACTCCTATAGGTTTTTCTCAATCTCCTATAATCCTCCTCACTTCTATCCAAGTCAATCTTAGTGATAGCTTGTTTTTTAGCATAAAACACTCTATAATTGCTTCTTTAGTCAGCACCACTAATGGTGAACCATTTGGAATTCTTATAGTCCTAGTAGCCAGGTGATAATATTGTGCCAATACTTTAATAAACTCAACATCTACGAGGAAATTTGAGACTATCAATTTGGCCAAATCTAAGATCCAAGGATTGAAAAATGGAATCTTGTCATCCCTTTTTTCATAGAGTACCAAAATAGATCCCACCATGAGATAGGAATAATTGGGTCTCTACATCCATGGGCTATATCTCTAAACACCTTTTTGGGTCCTTTGTCTATAGAATTAGGTAACACATCTAAAATGGATTACTGCAGGGACCTCTTCTTTGTTTTAGAAACTATGGAATCTTCTTTTTTACTTGGAAGTTGACTTATTTTGGGTAGAATGATGAAGAATTTACTCCTACTTGATTTCTTTAAGTGTCTACTTGTAGGAGAAATTTTAGTTCTTATACACTTGCTACAAAGGGTTTCTATGAACTTACTTGGCAAAATAATAGCTGCAGAGTCTTACCCCTTGACCTCTATTGCCTCCAGTATGCTGATCTATGTGAATGATTACAAAAATGTCATCAATTCCCAAGTAATATTTTCTTCTAAGCTCATTCACCTCACTATTAATGTCAATTCGTGCAAAATATTTCATAATTTATCCATATTTCAAGTTTGAATACATGACTTTTATCTTGGGAAATCAAATGGTTCATGTTTAGAGGTGTAATCATTACCACTAGTGATTTAAATGCTTTGATAGCTTGTACCATAGTACCACTTTTTCATATAAAGACCATTGTGGGGTAGCGATATGGTAGGGTTAGCAGTACCACCACCCCGTGCACACCCCTTTGGACTCCCGCAAGATGGTGGGTTAATTCTAGTGGTTGAGTGATTGTTCACTACCATATCACTTTGTCATATCAAGACCATTGTGGGCTAGCGATATGGTAGGGTTAGTATTACCACCACCCCGCACACACCCATTTGGACTCCTACAGAACAACGGGTTAATTCTAGTAGTTGAGTGATCATTCACTACCAAACCATAGTGTCATTATTTACCCCTTATGGGGCTACAGTTTACTTTAGTTGTTAACATGTTCTAATTTTATAGTCTCTCAGTTTTAGTTTTCAGTTTCATTCAAACCTAATAGATCATTTCTTTGTTTGTAATGAGGAGGCTTAGTTCACCTAATGTTAATATATCTATATGTATTATTAAATCATAGATGTTCATTATATGTTTGCATCTGGAAAACATATAAGACATACAAGAAATTATATTCTAAATAAACAAAATTAATTTTAAATTTTGAACTGGATAGTAAGAAAACTAAGAAGAATGATTCAACCTAACTTTAAATGCACTTTAAATTAGTAGTGAACATCTTAGGTTTTGTATACAATGTACCAACAGAATAATGATGATTACATTAAAAAATGTATTAGTAAGACAATAGTGAATAAGAATACCTATACCCGGATCTTTATTACATTCAATAATAAATTACACCATACATATAACCAAATTTTAGGTGACAAGCTAATGTCTTAAGGTGACAAAACATCATCATAATCATCTGCATTGCTAGCAAGATCAAAATCCTAATCACTCATGTCTACATCTACTTGATTTTATTCCCCATCCTTATCTATGACATACAATGCATTCTCTCTCCCAATCTCTTCATTGGTAATAAAAATCTCTTCTTCAAACACTCCATCATCATCTTTATCCACTTCTTTGAATGTTTCTTGTAAATTAACATATTTCCCATCAGGGTATCAACAACTTCCATGAATTCTCGTTTTGAATGAGACTTTGTTTGAATGACATACGACCATCCTAGGCTTCTTACATCATCAATTAGAGATGATTGGTTAATTTTAAGAGGGGAAACATACAGCTCATCCTTCTCTGATAAAAATTATCTTGTATTTGTGCATATAAATCCATACTCATCAAATTGTATTGTGGATGGTCAGATCCACTTACATTTTAATAATATAGGACTATTTTCACCATAGTCTCCTTGAATAATTTCTTTGATGAATCCAACATAAAAAAATTTCTTAGTTTCATGAAGAAATTCAACACTAACAACACAATCACAATTTTTCTTTCCTTTGTCTTTTTCTTCCACTGTTAAATGACTACCATAGGCCCACATTCCATTGAAACACATTTCCCATAAATGTGGAGATTATGAAAGCTCACTTTCCTCTACTATTATATCTTGAACTTCTTCATTTGCATCACTGAATGCATTACCAATCCATTCTTCAAATTTTGGAAAAGAATCACCTCTAATCAAATTAGCATGATGTCTGCACTTTTGAGGTCGATGTTGCATCCAAGCTTGAGTGTATTATTATTATTTTACATATAGAATATTAACATACAAATAGTAAGATTAATAATATAAATGTGTAAATGCAATTGAGTAAATAAATTATTGTGTAATTTTTTTTTTACCTGCTCCACTTATCAAATGAATATGTGTTTTGAAGAATATAGGCATGTATCACACTTCTTTCTTGATGTGATAGATTGTAGCAACATCCATTTCCTTCTAATACTTCACCTGCAACTCTCTCATCTTTGTCATCACCCCATACATGCCGATTGACATTTTTAAAATACTTCATATATTTTGTGCAAAATCCCATGGCCTCTTGCATTGGATATCCCTTAGACATTTCTGCCTTCTAGTTTTTCCCTAGTATGAATAATATTTTTAAAAAAAATCATATATCATTCTATAGGATAAATCCATCTTGTTTTTATTGGGCCACAATGCTCTAGTTCATATTCTAGATGTATCAAAATATGTATAGAAATGTTAAAGATTGTTGGTGGAAATTCCCATTCCAATAGAAAAAGGACTTTAGCAACCTCCTCCCTCAAACTATCAAAGTTCAAAGGATATAATACATGTAAACTCATTCTCTTTAATATTAGGCCCAACCTTATAACTACCAATCTTGGCCCCTTTGAAAAACTTAATATATTTACTACAATATGTAAAATATTCTCCATTATGACATGATAGTCATGGGTCTTGAGGCCTCTTAAGTCATTAATGCCAATTTTGCTTCTAATACTACTACTTAGATATCCAATGGGAAAGCAATGAATCTTTAGTTGTCGAAAGTATTCACATGATGAAATAGTATCAACAATACCAAAAAGAGTTTCTATAATAGCATAGGTTATATTTTTCTCAGTATGCATAAAGTCAAAAGTATGCCTAATGGCTATATCCTTAAAGTATGACAACTTATAAAATATGCACAACCTATTTACACCACTTTCATTACATGGATCATACCTACTACCAACAATCCCATCATTTTCAATAAATGACATTTTTTTTTGTCCATTCTCAACAATGTAATCACCTATTATTAGCAATGGTGCTTCATGATTCTCTTCTTGACCATTGAACCGTGTTTTTTGTTGATGATATGGATGATCCATTTTAAGGTAAGCATGATTTCTAAAACAAATACGCTTATGCAAAATTTCTTGAGTGCCTCACAAAATCCTTAAAGTTGCAAGTAGGACATCCATGGTATCCATGAACACTTAGACCAGACAATGTGCCATACATAGGAAGATCATGAATTATAAACAATAAGGAAGCTCTTAAAGTGAATTTGATTGAATGATCATCCCTTAAAGATTGAATTTCTTCAATTCCTTTCCACAATTCCATTAGCTCATCATATAATGGCTCTAGATAAGCATCAATTGTATCTAAAGTCACACTTTTATTTCCTGGTATATGTTAATGCAAAAAATTGGCAAGGTAACAACCTTTATGGGAAACTCAGTTAATGGGGGGACCAATTGCACTAAATTGAGTGGTCTCTAGGTTTGTAAAGAAGTCAACTTCTTCTGTAATTGGGGTTTTGGAATGGAAAAAGGAAGTAGATATAAAAAATAAAAAATATTTAACTAAGGCGATGCACCAAGGAATAGATATAGGCATGGTAAATCTATCTTTTGGGATTCGATTTAAGGGCCCGATCAACAATCTGCTATGTTCTAGAATAACAAAAATCAAAGATAAAAACCTAAATAATTCATTTAATGACATAAAATGATTTCTCACACACATTCATTGAAAAGAGGAGTCAAAGACATGATCTAAACCAACAAACTTTCATTAAAATCATAGAAGTTCTACAAATAAACAATTCAGGACAATAATGGCACAATATTAATGTTTTATCAAATAGTTTAAGAAAAATAGAAAGGTCGAACAATGGCATAGTCTGAAAGTATCATACAATAATCTAAAAGCAATATTAAAGGCCTAGTGTCTTTCCCTATTTTTTTTGTGTCTTCTGAACCCATTTTTAGAAGCAAGAAGTAGTATATATAGCTAGAAATCCCAACGCCTGGTGGGATAGTAATAGAAAAGATTTTGTATCTCAAGTAGTGATGGTTGCAGCAATGATTCCCCTCATCCATTGTAACAAAAAAAAATCAGGCCATAGCACGTAGTCACTCCCCAGCCAGATGAATCCCCTGTGAATGATGGCAATGGTCCTAGAAAACCTTGTGCAGATAAGTGCCATTCACCTACGAAGGCAGTTAAGACATGCAACAACATGGCGGGGTGTGCAGCTCACTCTCACCTCCCTTTCAATAAAGTCCCTGCAAAAGAGACACATGGCAGTAGGTCAGAGCCCGCTAGTTGATTCCTCCTCTTTGTGTTGAGAGACTACACAGTGAAGACACATGGAGCCATTCTTTACTATCGGTGTCGACTATGGGATCTACCGAAAGTGTATGCGGATGAAAGCTATGTGGCATGCAGACAAGGCCTAACTAAAAAGTGAAGGGAAGCATCCTTGAAGTGTCCACGGTGATGAAACGTGGAAGAATGGCAGGAGCTAGTAGAAGAGTGAAGGAATCAATCACTGTGAGGAGCACCCGGTGGACACATGGTGGTGACCGACATAGTTTATCAAAAAGAGGCCCGATTGAAAAGTGAAGGGTGACATTTTGAACATCTGAGGTGTAGGCCAGTACCTAGCAAAAAAAAACCACCCAAAGGGAGCTCGAGGAATTTTATATTCATAGTATAATCAATGATAGCATTAAGAAAAATGGTTTAGTTGCTAACCATGTGTTGGTTAATAGATTTTTCACTTTAATTTTATACTCTTTGTCCACATCAATGACAAATAGACCAACAGTTGAGTCACTTGCAATGATAGTTGCAAGTGTTCTTTGCTTATTTAACAAGGAAGAACTACCTTCAATAGATATGCAATGAATAAAGACTGGGTATGCTTTTCACTAGAAAGCATAAAAGGCTAACTGACATATACCCATAACCATGAAAGTAGACGTGATTAATTAAACTTGAAACAAAGATAGATGTAGATAAATGGAAAAAAGTTCTCCTACGCTACACCCACAAGTAATACCCAGGAAAAGGATGAACAACAAACTCCCTTTTGATAAATGGATTAATTTCTGAATTCAAAGTTCCAGAAATAAACACATACATAGTTCCATACAACTAGAATAAACACCATAGAGTAACTACAAAGATACAAAGTTCATTTGCAATTTAAAGAAAACATAAACAAGTACACAGACGTGAAAATACCTCCTTTATTCTCCAATGTCAAAATAGAATTCATAGACTCCACAAACCTGTACAGTGAAACTATGTGAAAGAAAAACTAGACTGTTTTTCCCTTCCCTGAATAACTGGAAAAAGATCCGCTCCAATGCTTTTTCTCACATATTTATAATTTCACAAATAAAACTCTTCAACTGCTTGTAACTGATTCCTTTTTATAAATGATTATTTAAGGAGCCGTAAAAAAGGAGTAATTTCCAAGAGGACTACATGGTTGTTGCATATCTTTGCCATGCATGTATTAGATAGACTCTTGATTTATCAAATCATCTCTCTTGGAAATCATCCCAAATCAATACACATTGCAACAAATTGATAAGGCTCTCGATTTATTGGACACCTGATGAATTCCTTTATTCCCATAACTTCCTTTCAGTTGCTTCTAAATCAAAACCCTTTTGATTCTACTTTTAATATCCTCTAAGTTTCCTTGAAGAATTTTCTCAACTTCATAACAACGTTGATAGCCAATATGTTTCTACTGCATCCACGAGCTTAGGGAATCAAATCACTTTATGAAAAATTCCTTAGTGACAAATTTTGACTCTTCAAGTGCTTTGGTAATTAATATTCTAGCCCTTAATAATTTTTTCATGCTTCAAACAAACTATGAACTTGGAAGAGCTTGATCCTTCATTATCCTTTGAACCACTATCATACCATCGTGCCATGATGATTTATGAAATTCATCCTTCTCTGCAAGTCTACCTCTATGTTTTCAATTTATGCACAAAAGTGTCTACTACAAGATATGCATTCAATATCATTTGAGATTATGGTCATTCCATTGGGAAAATAAACACCTTATTTCAGCTTAAACAAATCTCCACTTTAGAAAATTCAATACCACCAATCCCTAAGTGTCCAATTGTTTCACCAAAAAATGATCATCTATCTTATGAGTCACTATGTTTACCTTGTTTGAAGGAAGAAAATTTTCTTGATGAATATCATGAGACCAACTTTCGCAATGTACAGTCACATGAGACTTTGTAATTAATATTGATTTGAGGAATTCACGAACATTCCTATCAAAATTTCATGGCTTTCCTATATTTAAGAGGGAGTTTGTCCACCAATCTTTATAACTTTTTGCATTTCCCTTATTATACAAAATCTCCTTTGAGTGTGTAGATACTTGCTTCCATATCATGGCATAGCTCACTTAGGTCTCAACATTCAATTCTTTGGGAGGATACCCATAATTTAGAGCCTCATCTTTCACGGTGACAATCGCAACTGCACCATCTTCACCGAAACATTATGTCAGACTCGTTCCCATCATGCTTTGGTTGAAAATCATCAATTGATTTTCTACTTTATTCATTGAAGCACTAAATTTCAATTACCATCACCATCATAGGTAGTTTTTCTAAGCTTGCAGGTATCATAACAATTTAACTTTTCTCAATCTTCCTACAACTAGACATTTATCTTTATTTTTCGGCATTGCCAATTCCTCAAGGAGTAAATAACACCACAACATTAGCAAAGTAAGGTTCATATTGGAGACTAAATATACACTGATTTTTTTTTATCTCTATGTTGATATTGGTATTCTTTTAGCGAGCAAGGTAAATCACTACTTGCAGATAATACCTTGGGTCGTTAGCTTCTTCCAATGAAATTATTTTGCTCATATCCTATGATCACTACATTCAAAGTATGAGAGCCATCATGCTTATGTTGGTAGCGATGCTGGGTGGTTGGCACATTTCAAAACCTTTAAACCATGGATTTGGGCTTTTACAAGGTTATGGAACTTATAATTCATCCAACTCAAAAGGAGAATTGAGTATTAATAAAACCAAGGCCTCTTTAATAAGCCAATTTCATAAAACTTTCAAACTTCAATATGACCAATAAAATTTATTCAACTTGAATAAAGTTCCCACTTAGAATCTTAGCAACCACTATCACCTTAAAATTGTAAATAAATCATCCCAAATATCAAATATATTCTTTTTGATCTGAGAAGATATATTCCGGAAAGTTAGACTTGGGAACTTTACAATCTTGCCTTAAACTAATGATTAAAAACACCATATCTTCCTCATAATAGCTCCAATCTTCACGAAATTTTAACAACATGAAGATTAATCACTATAGAGCAGAACCCATAAACCCTTTAATTCTCTAGCAACCAAAAAATTGAATTTTGGGCCCATTTGTGAATCACCAATGAGAAAAAATGAAGTTGAAATCTTGCAAATAATGAGGCATCTGAACATGAAAACTTGTTGTATTGGGTGGAGTGGGGGTTAAATAATGCCCATAAGAGGAATTTGCACCAGGTAGCATAGATTTTGAAAATTAATTATTTTTCATGATTTGGCAGGCTCAAAGGGCATGTAAGGGAAAGCATTAAAAATTTGAAAATTTTCAAGTTCAAAATTCTGGGGTAACACCATGGAGGAAAGTTATAAGTTATTAAAAATACTAGCCAAGTTGACCATTTAGTAGTTTGATATGAGGATGGGTTCACCCCATCTAGAGCCAAGCCCAACCTTATATTACGAGGATCTTGAGAAAAATTAGGCCATCTATTATCAAATTCCATCCATGTCTTAGAATTAGGAACATGTAATTATTTTCTATCAATGCTCTTATTTTGGGCATGCCATTGCATAAGTTCAACAATGTATCTACACCTATACATTCAGAGTAATCATCAGAGTATTGGAAAGTGGTGAAGAACCTTTCTAGAAACCACAACTGATTTCAACCCTTGTCTATACCTAGCTTCATGAAATTTTGGACATTCACTCTCGCAATCTATTCTTGCGAAATAGTACACAACCATTCACACATGTGTGGATTATTTCATACCCTAAGCCTAGCTTAGTGATTTTATTTTTACATTGACTTTGGTTTGTTGACAATGTGGAGTCAGGTGGTAACAATGAACTTAATAATGCTAATAACTAATCTACACTCATTTTTCCAACCAAATACCACTTGCAAGTTAAGAATTTGAAGGATTGTTGTCAAATGACTTAACTTGCAATTAGCATACATAGGCTTTAAAGCATCCTCCATCAACTTGGCCCAATCATTATTTAGACCCTCATTCAACATTCTATCAAATTCAAACCCTTCGTCTAATATTGCTACCTCTTCATCTATGTTTGGTGCCACTTCATCTATGTTTGTTTCCTCTCCATCTCTCACACTTTGCAATTCTATCATATCTTCATAATAATTGTAATCCCAAGGGCTTATACCACTATGCCCATATCTTATCATATGTCGATAAATCAGATTTCTTTTTCTCACCTTTCCACCAAGGCAATCATTACATGGAAATGTATATTTTTCCATGTCCCTCTCATTGACTACTCTCTCATCAAATGCATGGTATTGATTTGTAGTCAACCTTGAACATTGATCTATTTGTAATGTTCTACACATAGCAACAAAAAATTAAAGACTAAGAGACAAAAACTATTTTTTAAAATTAAAAGGCATTTCCATAGTAGTAGATTTATAGAGAGCAAACAAAATAGAGAGTTTAACTAATTAATTGTACAAAATAGAATTTTTTAGTTTATATTCAAATTTTTGATTTCATTGCATTGCACATATTTCAAACTCAAAGCATTACTTCACATTGCATAACTAATAACTAGATGTTGATAGATGACAAAATTTCAATTATAATATAGTTTTTACAAAGTCAACCTAAGCAGTTATGCAATTACTTCACATTGCATAACTAATAACTAGGAGAAGCTACTAATTGTATTTTCTTGTCATGGCATTCCATGAGACCACATTTATTTTAGGCATTTTTCAAATAGTTCACTTCCTTGTCTATGCTACCACATTTTTCATACATGTCTACCAAAGCATTTTATCAAATAGTTCACTACCTTGTTGCTATGGCTAAAAGCCTAAAACAAGTTCTTTTGAACAAGCTATGGATGCTTATAAAAAAATATATCAAAGAATAATAGTAAGCAATAGCATAGACAAGGTAGTGAACTAGTTGAAAAAATACCTCAAATAAATGTGGTCTCATGGTGATGGAATGCGATGACAATCCATAGCAATTTTCTTGTCATGGAATTCATCATGGCATTCCATCACCATGAGACCACATTTCTTTGAGGCATTTTTTCCAAAGTTCATTGCCTTGTCAATGCTAACACATTTTTCATACATGTCTACCAAAGCATTTTAACAAATAGTTCATTTGCTTGCTGCTATGGTTAAAAGCCTAAAATAGATGATTTGAAAAAAGCTATGAATTCTTGGAAAAAATCTATCAAAGCATAACAGTAAGCAGCAAGCTATGGTCTCATTTTTTTTCGGGCACAAAAATCAGCTTGATTTTATTTACATTTATTTGTAGATTTTAAACACATTTTTTTGGCAATTTTTCTATTTGAAATGGGGAAAAAAAATTTTGCTCATTTTTGTGCATTTTTTAATTGTAGGATTCTCATAGTTAGTGAAAAAGGTAGTGTTCATGAAGGAATGGAAAAGATGCATAGATCCTTTGAATTATGCTTGTACTGTGCAATGGCATTGAATCATTTAGCAAACCATTTTTTTCTTCATAGGGCAAAATTTTCTTGTGGAACAATTGACTAAGACAACTCTTGTTTCAACTGACCACCCTCTCATGAAATATCATTCATATTATAATCTTGCATGATCTTATCATAATAAAGGTGATTATGACACCACTGGCCGCTACTACATGACATCAGTCAAAGGAATCCATAGGCCATAGGATTTTGTGGACAGGTTCAATTAAAGCTGTGAGATCTTAAGAGTTCTCTCTCAAATTTTGAAAAGGTTCTATAGGTCCACCTTGAGAATTGTGAGAGCTTAAATGTTGTAGGCCATATATATGCTCAACAAGGGTAGACAAAGAAGGCTTTGAAAATTTTAAGAAAGGAAATTCACATAGATCCACATGATGCCCATGCATTTATCAAGATGGGTGAGTTATTAATATCATTAGACCCTAGTGCAACCTTAGATTCTCTTAAGATTCCAAAGTCTCTTCTTAAGAAGAGCAGAGAAGAAGTACCCATCAAATTGTTAAACAACAATGGGATTCTTCATTTTGATCATGATGAGCTAGAGTTGGCTCAAGAAACTTTTATGGAGGCATTAGGAAATTATGTTTTTCCTCTACAAAAATCTTTTTGGTTAGTTTTGTGCATTTTTTGCTTGTAGGATTCTGATAGTTAGTGAAAAAGATATTTTTCATGAAGGAATGAAAAAGATGTGTAGAGCCTTTGAATTATACCCATACTGTGCAATGACATTGAATCATTTAGAAAACCATTTTTTCTTCATAGGGAAACATTTTCTTGTGGAACAGTTGACTGAGACAACTCTTGTTTCAACTAACCACCCTCTCATAATATCTCATTCATATTATAATATTGCATGATCTTATCATAGTAAAGGTGATTATGACACCATTTTCCACTACTACATGGAATCAATCAAGGAAAGCCAGAGGCTACGGGATTTTGTGGAAAGGTTCAATTGAAGCTAGGAGATCTTAAGAGTTCTCTCTCAAGTTTTGAAAAGGTTTTGGAGGTCCACCCTAAGAACTGTGAGAGCTTAAAAGCTATAGGCCATATATATGATCAACAAGGGCAAGTAGAGAAGGCTTTGGAAATTTTAAGAAAGGAAACTTGCATAGATCCATGCGATGCCCATGCATTTATCAAGATGGGCGAGTTATTAATATCATCAGACCCCAGTTCAGCCTTAGATTCTCTTAAGACAAAAATGTCTCTTTTGAAGAAGAGTATAGAAGTACCCATTTAATTGTTAAAAAATATTGGGGTTCTTCATTTTGAGTGTGATGAACTAGAGTTGTCTCAACAAACTTTTGTGGAGGCATTAGGAAATGGGATTTGGGTTGAATTCATAAATAAAAGCCCTAGTACCCATTTTACAGTTTTTCTTGTGCTCTTTAAGGATATGGAATTCTTCCATAAACTAGAAGAAGGTGGTGTTTCACTTGAGTTACCATGGGATAAAGTCACAACACTATTTAATCTTGTTAGGTTGTTTGAACAACTACATGATATTGAAAAAGAAAATATTTTACATAGGCTAATATTGTTCAAGTTTCTTGATTATGTGGATGCATATCTATGTCTCGCAACCATGGATCAGGCTAGGAATGAGATCCAACTAAGCCTAGAATTGATTGGGGATGCACTTAATGTGGATGAAAACTCATCAAATTCTTTATCTATGCTTGAAAAAATGGAACTAAAAATAGATGATTGGCTTAAATCAAAAGAAACAATTAAAGTTGCACAAAGTGAATTAGATGCAAAGAATTCTTATGTTGACATTTCACTTGGAAATTGGAATTATTTTGCAGATTTCTTACAATGGGAGGGGGGATCCAAAGGTAGAGGCACAACATCTTGAGAAGGCTATAGAACTATATTGTAAATTGTTGGCACAAAGACCAAGAAATGTTTATGCTACAAATGGGGTAGCCACTATGCTAGCTGAAAGGGATCAATTTGATATTGCAAAGGAAATTATTACATAGGTACAATAATCTACAACAAGAAACATCTTTGTTCAGATGCCTGATGTGTGGATAAATATAGCACATGTTTACTTTGCACAAGGACAATTTGTGCTTGCAGTGAAAATGTATCAAAATTGTTTCAAAATTGTTTGAGGAAATTTTATTTTGGCACTAACACCAAAATTTTATTATATTTAGCTCAAAAAAATTATGAAGCAGAATAGTGGCAAGATTGTAAAAGAACATTATTAAGAGTAGTAGATTGTAACTACTATAAGTTTCCAGTAAAAAATCTATATATATATATGTAATGAGGGTTTCAAATTACCTCTGAATTTGTTGTAGAGCACATCCCCAAATCTAACATCGTTGTTGAGGGCGTCGCTAACTTAAAATTTGTTGCAACAAACTCCAAATTCCTTTCCCTTTCCCACCTTTTCAAAAGTCTCCAGGTCCTCTCCAAACAATCTTTATCTTTGAATTAGATGAAGTAGCTGCTATAACTTAAAACTCCTCAGTATAATTGTCAAGTGCCAGGCTAAACAAATAATGAGTCGTATGCATGCAATACACTCCCGCCCTATGTTTCCTAAAATATTCTTAAATATTTTTATCTTATTTATATTTGCATGACTAAATATTTAGTCATTTTTATTTGTATCACAAAATAATTTTTTAGTCTATGACCAAAATAGTCATTTATTTACTCATTTATAGCCAATTTGCAAAAAAAAGTATAATTTAGTCATTTTTAGTTGTTGTGACTAACAGTTTTAGTCACCTAGTCATTTATTTGCTAAATTCTATTATTGTTACTTTGGCCAAGCCATAGCTTTCTGTTTACTCTATCTCTTTCGATTTCCATCCCAAGAATGTGTTTAGCTACACCAAGATCTTTCATTTCAAACTTAGTAGCAAGTTGGGATTTCAATTATGAAATCATACCTTTCCCTTTGCCACTAAATCACATATCATCAACATACAATGTAATAAACAAGAAATTATCACCATCAATTTTATAATAAACACAATGATTTGATTTAGAATGCTCAAATCCCAAACTCAACACATATGTGTCAAATTTTTGTTACCACATCCTAGGACTCTATTTTAAGCCATACAAAGATTTCTTCAATTTTCAAACCAATTTACTTTTACCTTTCACCATGTAGTGCTCTAGTTGCATCATATAAATATACTCCTCCAAATTGTTGCAAGTATGAGCAAGTTTGGTGGTGTTGTCATTAATGTTGTCAATGATATCAACATAGTTCAGTATGTTGTAGATTGTGCATGTATAGTTGAGATGTTGTGAGGACACGAAGCTATCCTTATTATGTTGCAGATGTGCTGAAATGATGAGTTTCCAAGTGTTTTTGAGAAAATTAATGAAGACTGAAGTCAAAGTTATGTATGGGTTCATAATGTGCTATGGTATGTGCTTCACATTTCCTTCTATGTTGATCATATACTCATGCAGATCTGAAGGTTTTTTGTTGGTGATATGTTGGTGTCATCTTCTAATTTTTAGCTTTTGGTTTGATGGAGTATGGAAGTTTTGTTCACCAGTATGTGAAATGTTTTGGTAGAATTGGTTATTTGTGGACTAGGATTGATGAAGGGTACTCCCCTTATAATCTAAAACTCACAAAAACAATAGATAATGGTACAAAAAAAATGCAAGAAGGAAAGACAATATTTTCTATTATCACTGAAATGTAATTGAAATTACGACATCATATTTTCCATCACATGGGCTTTCTAATTACATAATCTACAAATATGCAAATTGGAGCCACCATCTATGCTACTCTCACCTCCCCTATGTATTTTCCCTTTACATCCTATATTTGGAAGGTGTAACTACCCTAGAATCTTTTGGAAAGTGTAACCACCCTAGAATCTTTTGGAAAGTGTAACTTCCTCAAGAAGATATTTTTAAATTTTATTAATTTTGGTATTACAACTTCATGGGGTTATAATTTTTATTTGACCATCGAATTTTTTATTATAATACCTTTTTAGAAAGATCTCAAGAAATCTTTGGCTAGAAAATAGGGCCTAAAGGGCAACTACTTTCATTTTCCACCAATTTTTAGGCCCATTCAAAGCCTCTAAGTGCCTCAAAATTGAACCTGAAGATTTTACTAGGATTTTTTAAAATTAAAATTTTAATATCTCTCAAATGACAAATGGTATTGAAATGATTTTTTTTCTATTGGCTTTCATTTACCATTCTAGAGGTCTGTGTAAGATTTCATGTCCAACTTTGCATAAATGCAAACTTACTAAAATAATAACCCTGCCAAATTTAGCCCTTATTGAAAAGAAATAACATTTTTTTTGGGTGGTGAAATCTATTGCTCTTACACCCTAGATGCTCCTGCATTAGATAGCTAGGGTAATTTGAAAAGTGGCTCTATCACTTCTCAGGAGTTAGAGGGAAACCAAGATGGTTAACCTCAGATGTATATAACCATGATGAATCTTTAACATTCCTTCCTCTCCATTTAACCAAGTACTCTACATATTTCATGTTTCTTGTGCTTCTTCCCACATGACTATCCAAAATGTCTTCTATCTCATCCTTTTCTAAAGTAGGTGTTGGAATGTTCCACTATGCCTCTATTATTTCTTCATCAATTCCCCCCTTATGATAGTCTATTAAATCTAAGATGTTAAACACAAGTGAAATATGAATTCCATCAGGAAACTCTACCTCATATGCATTTCCTGAATCATGCTTCTTCAGGATCTTGCATGGTCCAAACTTCTTCACCTTCAACTTGTTGTATGTACCAATTGGAAACCTTTCCTTTTACAAATGAACCATGGCTTCATATCCTACCTAGAACTCTTTATACCTCCTTTTCTAATTTTCCTTAGCCTTATACTGAGAGTTCATCTTATTGATATTATTCTTCACCCTGTCATGCAAATTCTTCAAGTGCTCAGTGAAATCTTCAGCCTCAATACTACTCTTCTCTCCTTTATCCATATTTCTCAATTCATAAGCATTCCTTGGACTACTCCCATATACAATCTAGAATGGTGATTTACCAGTGCTCCTATTGACAAAATTGTTATAAGAAAATTACGCCTATGGTAAAATCAAATCCCATCCCTTTGGTTTATCTCCTACTAAGCATCTTAGTAGATTACCCAATCTCCTATTGGCTACCTCCATTTATCCATTAGTCTATGGATGGTGAGCAGAACTGAACTTCAAATCTATCTTCAACTTCTTCCATAATGTTCTCTAGAAATAACCAACAAATTTGGTATCTCTGTCTGAAACTATACTCTTTAGTAAACCATGTAGTCTCACCACCTCTCTCAAAAATAACTCTGCAATATGAACATCATTGGTCTTATGACACATAATGAAATGTGCCATCTTTTGAAAATCTATCCACCACCACAAATATGGAATCATGCCCTTTCTGTGTCCTCGACAATCCAAGGACAAAATTCATACTAATTTCCTCCCATGGCCTCTCAGGTATAGGTAATGGCTGATACAATCCAATATTCTGACTTGTTCCTTTCACCATCTGACATACTCTACAACTTTGTACAAACTTCTTCACATCTAGTTGTAACTGTGGCTAGTAATAATTCTCACTAACAAGATCAATGGTCTTATTTCGACTGAAATTCCCAACCAATCCTCCACTATGCTTCTCCTTGATTAGATTTTTTCTCATAGAACTCCTTGGAATGCACAATTGGCTTCCTCTAAACAACATCCCATCTTGGATTAACAAATCCAACCATCTTGTCCTATCCAATGTAATAGGTTCCAAACAAGCCTTCCAAGATTTTTCAAAGTCTGGATCTTCTAGATACAAACTCTTTAGTTCATTGAACCCAACAACCTCTACATTCATCTCTATCAACAAAATTTTCCTTCTACTTAAGGTGTCTATAACTCTATTTGACCTTCCACTCCTATGCTTCAAAAAAAAGTATAACTCTACAAAAACTCATCCCATTTTAAGTGCATTTGATTTAACTTCCCTTGACTATTGAGGTATTGCAAAGCTTGGTGATCAGTATATAAAACAATTTATTTTGGAAACAAATAGTGTCTCCATTTCTTCAAACCCTGAACTATAGTATAAAACTCCTAGTCATAGACAAAATATTTCTTCTTAGCATCATTCAAATTCTCACTAAAATAGGCAACATGATTACCCTCTTAAGTCAAAACAACTCCTATGGTAATACCACTAGCATCAAAATCTACCTGAAAGACCTTACTAAAATTTGGAAGTGCCAAAATGGTTTCTTTGTAACTTTCTTCTTCAACATATCAAAACTTTTGGCTGCTCCTATAGTTCACTTAAAATATTTTCTATCTCCTCTCTTTGCTTCAGTTAGAGGTGCACAAATACTACTAGAATTCTTAATAAACTTTCTATAAAAACTTGCTAGGCCATTCAATTGCGACTTAATTCGAATTTGTTTCGTATAATAATTTTTGTAATGTGACTCTATTAGTTTTATTAATTGATTATTGTTATATAGATGGGGTTGGATATTTGTTTTAAAATTATAATTTTATTTAAAACAAAATAGGATATAAATGTTAATCTTATAGAATGATTTTAAATATAGTTTTTATTTGTTTAATTTATTTTGTATATTTATATATATATATATAAGAGATTTATATATATATTGTGATTTCATTTTAATATTTTGCATTATTATAGTTAATTAGGAAATTGGAAGTAAATTTATTGTGTTGTGTTGAAAGGAGTGTTCTCATGTAATTGATTGAGTTATTGGGTGAAATTTATTATTCATTGTAATTTATTTTTTTATGGATTTGATTAAACGTAATTGTGATTCTTGAAATTATTCGTTAATTCTACTATGGCATTTTCTTCATAGTGCTTTTGTGTCGTATGGGAAAGCCTTAGGTTACTTTACCTTTCGTAAGAGTTTAAGTTTTTGTTAAGGGCTTCCAAAAATGGAATGTTTTTCTTTCATGTTTCTTTTATTCTCCATGTCAGGGCAAATGGGGTTAAGGGTCTATGTAAGTCTTCCAGAGAAGTTCTCTAGAGTGGGATGTTATGTGTAGAGGTTCAGTTTGTGAATCGCCTTGATGTATTGTACTATGATGTTGTACCCGGTTTCCACGAACGGGGATTTGTGCCTCCTAGGAAATAGGAGTGGGTAATGAGATTTGTACCTCCTTTGGAAGGAGTGTGTATTCGTATTGGTTTCCTCCAGTGTTTGGAGTGAGTTTCCTTGTTTTGTTTTCTCCTTGGATTGGAGAGTTTATGTTGTCTAGTTACCTATTGTGGTATCGTGCCTTGTGTGTTGTCGATAGGAGAGTGGCTCTTTGTGGGGGTCCGCACACAAAGGGGCGCCAGGGTAACCTACCTAGAGTTTAATTAAGTGATAATCTAAAAGAATTAATGGGGAGCTTTCACACTAATAAAGATAAAGGATGTCTCTCTCGTGAAGCAAGTGAATGATAAGGCTCGAGATGAGATGGGACGCATAGTTTTGCGTGAGGTCCGGCGGCCGGTAGAGGCAAGCCAGG
This sequence comes from Sequoia sempervirens, assembly GCA_007258455.2. NCBI lineage: Eukaryota > Viridiplantae > Streptophyta > Pinopsida > Cupressales > Cupressaceae > Sequoia > Sequoia sempervirens. The sequence goes on from VDFB02256132.1 coordinate 1,072,990, forward strand.
GTAACCCAGGATGGGGGTCCGGTAGCCTAGGAAGGTTGAGCCAGGGTAACTCATGGCAATTTATGCATGACACTCTTCCTATGTCGACAGTTAATCAGTTATTGTACGATGTTCTTGATCTTTGTTCTCTGGAAGCATTGTAACCTTGTGTTAAGTGATAATGTGTTTATAGTTGTTAAGTGACTTATGATTGTAGTTGTTAAGTGATATTGTGTTTGTAGTGGTTAAGTGATTTATTGACTTCTCTTTGGTTATTGTTGGAAATAGTCCTTGATATTATGTCTTGAGTCTCATTGGTGTCATGATTATGACTTGTTGTTATGTTCTGAAGTGGATTGTTGTTGTGCCTTTGGATTTGTCATTGTTGAGTTTCTAAGTGGTCTTTGATGTTAAGTTGTCTATTTGGAGTTAGTCTTTGTTTTTGTTAGGCGTGCTTGGTCAGGGACCCTTCCTTGTCTACTCTCAGCACGAGGGTGGTTGGGTGGAACGTGCTTCGCACCCCGTTGGGTTTCTCTTTCTGTTGTAGATGTATTTTTATTGCAGGGTATTTGGAGGATGTTGATGATCCAGTAATTCTTTGTACCAGATGTATGTTATACTTCAGATGTAATGTATTCATTAATTTATTGTCTCCCACGTGTGTTGGGATGACCTAGTTGTAAATTGTATATGTGGTTATTGAGTTGTATTTTCAGTCAATTGTATTCTTCTTTCATTGGGATGTAATGTTATTAAGGCCATGTATTTATTCAAGATCATTTGTTATAGTTGGTTATGGTGAGTTGTATCTATCGAAATGTGTAACACTTTATATCTTTATAATTCCATGTATTGTCATATGTGCATATGTTATTAATATGGATATAGTTGATAGATATTTTAAATGATGAAATGGGAATGAATAGATTTACGTAATAGATTAATTATTGTTATCTTGTTTTCGTTGTTATGGGTTAGTGTAGTCATGTCACTTCGTGTACCCCATTGGAACTAGTTGTGCCTCATAATACATTGTTATGCTATAATACTTAAGTATGTTATTATATTCTTTTTAAAAAAAAAAAAAAATGTTCTGTTGTTATTAGTTCCTTTGGGGTTCGACGTATGGGTGTGACATATATATATAAAGAAAAATATTTAAATATATTTTTAATGCATCTTTATATTTTATAAACAAACATCTAAAATAAAATGTGATTGTAAAAAATACAACTTAATGAGTGAACATACATTTAAAGTTAAAGTGAAATTATAAAAACAAATTGTAGATTTATTTTATTTTTCTTCTATAAATATAATTTTTAGTTCCTACCAGGGAACTATAGGCACCACCAGAATTTAACTAGTTATTAATAACTCTCACTTTAACCAATGAGAACTTGAATAATTTTTCTATTTGAATTTTTTCAATCTATTCTCAATGTATAGATGCGAATTATATAACAAATCATACTTAGTATTTATCTATTAATCTTATCACTTGTATAATCTTACATTGTAACAAATCATACTTACTATTCATCTATTAATATTATATATATTGTAACAAATCATACTTCATATTAATTTAAAATATTTTTAAATTAAAATAGTTAAATTATATTGATATTGATATTTTTAATTTTTAAGAAGATTATAGTTTAATCAACAAATTTATATTTAAATTTTAGTCCTTTTTTAATAACTTCCTTAATTTTTAGATGTTATGGCTAATCTTATCATTCAACCTATTCATTAAATTTATACTTATATTTTATATTTTGAAATATTTATTTTATATATAATTTAGATTTTTTTTTACATTCTTTTATATTAGTGTTATAAATTGACTATTTTTTTCATTGTTTTAATTAAAAAGAGTTAAATTTTTAATAAATAATATTTTTTTAAATAATAATTTCTACATTCTTAATACATAAAAAATGTGCTAATATAATAATTAGGTTTTTCAATTTTACCAAGTAAGGTATATATTTTTAGTTTCTATAAGATGCTTGACTGAATGACTTTCCAATTTTACAATAAGACTTTTATCTCTTTTTCATTATTTTAGGTTAGTGGTATACAGTGGTAATTATTTTTATTCTTTTAATTATATTTTGATATTTTTAAATTAATTAGAATTTGAGCTATTATGCTATACTATAATATTTATTTATTTTATTAAAAATTTTAATAGTCACTATTTAATAAGTGACAAAAATGTGTTGCTATAAGTAGGATGTTTTCCAATTTTTTAAGTGTGAATAATTCATGTGATCTTTACCTTTCTTTTAATATAAACAAACTCCTCATTATAATAATTAGGTTTTCCAATTTTACAAAGAAAGACTTTTTATTTATTTATTTATTTATTTTTTGCATAGCATTTGACTACTGATATAATTTAATTTTAAATGGTTTTGTTCAGAAAAGGCATAGACACCTCAACCCACAAAACAACTAAACAACTAAAAGGAGAAACACAAACATAAACAAAGAGAGTGAAAGACAGATGGGCAACAACCTAGCACAAACAAAGCACAGAAGAAAAATACAAACCACAACAAAAATTGTTAGCCTTACCATTCAACCTATAATTTATAAATTTCTAGCCCCCAAAAAATTGTTGCTATAGATAGTATATATTTTTATTTGTTAAATATTTTTATCTCTTAGTTTTCGTTTTCCCTACATACCATTTGACTAGCAATATAAATGCTTTAACTTAATGTACACATCATTTTATTGAAATATATTTTATTAAAATTTTATGTTGGTTTCATTCTTAGTTTTGATATTTCCAAAAGAATAATTGTTTAAGACATCCACTATAATAATTAAGTTTAAAATTTCTCAACTCCTTTAATTTTTATTATCTTATAACTCTAATTCATTAATATAAATAATTTTAATTTTAATAATTTTCTTCTTGAATCAATCTTATTATGATTTCTTGTAATTTATTCAATCTTTAATACTTACCTTTTTTGATTAATCAAAATAAAAAAATATTATCTCTCCTATATTTTTTTTGTATCAATGAATTATGGTTAATGTAAGCATGCAAGATCAAAATAATAAAAATAGGGAAAATAGAAATCTAAGTATAAACTCTAAAAAACAAATTACCACATTTTAATTAGATTTTTATATTTTAAAATAAATTAAAATTTATGTTATATATTTTAATATTTATGTTTTTATTTGAAATTTAAATAGTAACTTCATGAAAAAATAGTGCTATAAGTAGCATATTTTTCAATTTTTTATAATTTTGAATAACATATTTTCTCTTAATTTTTGTCTCCTATGTTACCAATATAAATCATTTAACTTATCTTGTCAATTTTTATATTTTCCATTCTATTAAATTCAAATATATAAAATAATCTAATAACAAATTCAAATAAATAATATATTTTAATATATTATATTATTAATTTAACAACATATTATAATATATACACTATATAATACATATGTAACATATATAATATCTAATATATAATTTTAACATCATTATAATATTATAATATATATACAATATATATGTAACATATATACCATCTAAAATATAATTTAACAGAACTAAAGTTATAACAACAAATACAATCCTTAACTTAATCATTTGTTCTTCTTACACAAGAGTTCCACCTCATCAATAATTTCATTTCTAACTTCTTAAAACATAACTATTTAATATTTTTTTGGCAGGAACTTCGCTGCCCTGCAGCTCTTGTTTTATTTTTTGTCTGCTTAGTAATGGCTACTTCTCCTTTTAATGAATGTTTTATTTTGCAAGGGTTGATTTAGGGCTGTCGTTGATCTATTTCCTACAGATATCAATGGTGCTCACCATCTCATGATCTAGAATTCAAGGATCACAAAATCACGAGTGGGCGCCACGTGTCCTATCCGGGGGAGCTCAAGGGTTGATTTAGTGCTGCCGTTGATCTATTTCCTACAAATATCAATAGTGCCCACCATCCCGTGATCGAGAATTCAAAGATCACAAAATCATGGGTGGGCACTATGTGTCCTATCTGGGGGAGCTCAAGGGTTGATTTAGTGCTGTTGTTGATCTATTTCCTGTAGATATCAATAGTGCCTGCCATCCTGTGATCGGGAATTCAAGGATTGTAAAATCAAGGGTGGGTACCACGTGTCCTATTCGGGGGATCAAATTTGAGCTATCGCTGACCAACTACCATTTGATCTGAGCCATTCCCCGCCATCTCGTGATTGTGCTTAGGTTGATTGCAAAATCACGGGCGAGTGCCACGTGTCTCATCTGATGAAGCCTAAAGAGTAAAGGAAACACTAGCCGCCTTTAAATGTATTAAGGGGCGGA
>VDFB02256132.1:1077422-1092734 GCA_007258455.2 Sequoia sempervirens
ATCATAAGAGATTAAAAAGTCAATTGTAGAGGTGGTTGTTCAGTGGTTGACGTTTATGTTGGTTCTTTTTACAATGTAACGAGGTTTGTCTTCTAATCTACCTATGGAATTGCCAATTCCAATCGAAGGCAGCTCGAAGGACCTGGACCAACTGACGAGGACTTTAAAAGCCTCCTACACTTCGGGCTCTGCAAGACCCGGGACGGTGATCCCTTAATGTGTTTACAACCTTTGCACCATTATTATAACCAACATTAACAATAGCAGATGATCTCACTTAATAGCTCAACACAATAAGATAATATCAACTAGAATTGGTTTGTGACAATATCAACTATCTGGAGTGTGAGATAACTAAACACAATCCATTGTATAAGATAGTCAATGATTTTGCAATTTGTAGCCAGCTCTAGGCAAAGACAAACAAATCTTGAACTACATGAATAATTACAACTTAAATGGGTGCCATATATCCATTAGAGTCAAATTCATAGCATCTAGGGTTTATAATAGATTTAATACATCACATATAGATCCCTAACAATATTGCATTACAATTTCATCAGTGTGCATTCTAACCTAGGACTACTTATCAAATCCTTATACAACACATATCCGCCTATAATCCCATTCCAGCATTTTGATTAATTCCTTGAATTAAAGCTAAAATAGAATCATACACACCACAACGGTGAGATGGATAAAACAACCCTTAGTTATTTCATTGAAAGTTTAGATATGCATGTACAATGGAGAGACATGAGCTCGAATTTTAATTTCAACTCAAATGCTAGTACTGTTATACAACATTAAATCTCTATGAACTCAAAACCTGTTACATAATGACTCAAAACCTAAATTACATTTCTCTAAAACCATCAGACTTTACAATTAGCTCTGCAACTTCACCTAGACTCGACAAAAGTTATCTAACTTGCTAACCTGTACTTCTGGCCTTGAAATCCTTCTTATAGAAAATGAAGGAGCAAACAAGCACCGGGCCAGAAAGTACACCTGTCACCAGTCAATTGGAGCACCTGATGATATTCCAAAATTTGTTACAACAGCCACCACCTTGAAAAATATTCTTGTTCAAAAATTGTTACAACAGCAATCATCCTAGAGCATATTCTCGTTCATCATGTCGGTGGAGGAAGGTTGATGCAATAAAAAAAAACCACGTGAAACCCATGCCAAGAAAGTCATCCATAAAAAACTGGAAACATTGTAACCACAACATTTGATTTGCCACCTGTCGGTAGCCCACTCTTTTTACTCATCATCATTCAAATACTTAGCCACCCACCTCTGGTATTCTTTGTCAGTTGGCCAGTCAAAATCAATCACCTCTTTTAGCTTTGTACTATAAGGCAAATACTTTACCGCTACCTGATTAGCATCTCTTTCAAAAGATTCCAAAAATGAGCCGGTACCAATAATCTTATCCATACAATTTACCAACAAATCATAATCTGAGTCATCACAATTTTTTTTAATTTGATTATTAGTGGCTTTTACTTGATCTTGCACCCATTGTTGGAGTGTTCGATTTCCCTTGCTCATCGGTTATATCAGTGCGGTGTGTTACCCCAATCATTGAAGTTCTTTACCAACTCCTAATCTTCTACTTAGATCATCGATAAGGTCTGAAAACTTTGCAATGATTTAACTAATATATCAGTAGGCTTCAATGATTGGGGCCTGTTATTTGCATCAAACCTTGAAATTTGGTATAACATCTAGATTATTTTCCTAGAGGTCCAATTTTGAATTATTGGAATCCTTTATGCTTTGATCCCTAGCAATGTATTTATTGCTTGGATAACAAGAATACAAAGAATGTATAGAGAGGGTAGTTTATTATCCACCTTTTCATTTAAATGCTCAAAAAGAGTAGCAATTTCTTTTTTATTTTGAAAGAAAACCCTCCTATTTTACCCTTAGTGATGTCTGTAATTGATCAATTTCTTGCATGAGTTGCCTCTTTGTTGGATCAACAGAGCACTCTGTTTGTTCATCAACTTGTTCTAGAGGAGGGGTAAGAGCAAGATTTTGAATGGGAGACCCTGGTGTAGAAACATTTGGAGAAGCAGGAGGCATTGACCCTGCTGTGGGAGGTGATGTGTTGGTTCCTGGAGCATTGGATGTTTCCCCAGTATGTCTATACTTGAACCTTTCTACTTTAGTTTGTAGCTCAACATTCCTCTCTTGCATTTTACTATATTCTTCAACTAAAATGTTATACTTCTCCCTTAGGCTCTTTCTTTCAGCCTCCTCCCTTTCAGCAATCTTTTGGGCCAACTTGGCCACATTCACAATTAAACTAGTGGCTTCAGTTGTTGTAGTCTCTGAAGCCCTCTTTATTATTAATCCTCCTTTTAAATTTGGATTAATATCAGCAATGTCTGGCTTTCTTCCTTGTGGAGCCAATGCCCAAATTGCCAAGGTCTCATATTCTTCACTAAAAGAAGAGTTTTGTAATGTTGCATTAACTTCTTCTTCAGAATCCTGAAAAGGATTCTTGTACTTCATAATGGCATTGAAAGCCACTGCATCTATGATGTTTCATTCAGGAAAAATCAAAACACCGGCCTGATTCACTAGTTGTCTTCCTTCTTGGTGATGTTTTTGAACTCTTCCGATAGTTCAACTTTCACTTCTTCATCGGTATTCTCATTCGACGCAGCCGAACCTTGATTCTCTTCTATCTTTGCATTTATTTGATATTCCTCAAATTTCATCCTCCATGCCAATTGCAAGAATACAGGAGTCTTTACAAATGCATTATCATCTAAGAACTCCTTGCAAGCCTCCATTCTTGCATCCTGCACACTCTTACCCTTCATATCCAAATTGGATATAACCAATTCAGCTAACCTAGGAGTAGATGACATACCAACCTGCATGTCTTGATTAGTAACAATAACTTCACCTGTGAGATCCTCAGGTACGTGATTAGTTATTTGCCTCTTAGGGCTTGGCTCAGGTGGTGGTGATGGAGGACTGCGCTGTGGTGAAGATTTTAATTCAATAATTTTAACAGCCTTAGGTACTTTGAATTTTGGGCCTGGTTGTGAAGGCGCCTTCATTATTTTCTTCCCTTTTCTATCTACTTCTTCTTCATCACTGCCAGTATCCCTTTTCCTCCTATAGATGGGCCACCTTTCTGTAGGCTGACATACTCGGGCCTTGTTTCAATTGGCATATCACTTTTTCCTTGCATATCCAGACTTAGCCTTAAATTTATCTTTTTGGTTGTCAAGGTGTCCATTATTTCCTTGAAATTCTTCATTAAAAAATCAATTCTCTTGTGGTATGGAGTGAATTCTATCAATGGATCATATGTCGGATCCATTTCATGCACAATATCCACTAGCTTTCTATAAGCTATCCACTTTTCCTTATTCAATTTCTGTCTATTTAAATCAAATTCATTCCTGATCAGGTCCTCAGGGAAATTGAACTCATATGCAAATTTGCCACCTTTTATTCTTTGTCTAAAAAGAGTAAAGAAACCTTCAGGATCATGTTGTCGCCTTGGACCAAATCTCAAATGGTAATCAACAAAGAATTTTTTGAATGTGTCCACTTTGAAAAATGTAAAGTAGACACTAGTGATAATCAGGAATAATGTTCCTCTCCAGCTAGGGTTATCTTCATGAATACACCCCTCATCCTCACATAACTCTGTAGGAACTCCTAGTCTTGTAGCACATTGTATGTATGATGTGAGGGGTCTTTGAAATCCATATATTCTCAAGATAGTGCTGACTGGATATGGGATGATGTCACCCCAATTATGTAAAACCATCAATTCTGGTTTCCTCTCCTTTAGCCTAAGGAAATCATGCACTTCCTCAAGGATCCTAGGTACATTTACCATCAATCTAGCCCTTAATCTTGAAGCAAAACAATTATCAAATTGCACATAACTGGTGTTTTCCTTATTACAGGACAGATCTGCAGCCCATATCTGTACTGGCAATCTTTCTCCATTAACTGATTGTCTTAAGTTCATTTTCTTAGCAAAGAAATCAGCATTCCTAAACAAGAACATATGCATCAACATGGAATACCAAAAGAATTAAGTACCAGTATCACCATTCTGCAGCTTCGATAGTCCTTCATCTATCCTCTCCACCAAAAAAGAAGCAAAGTCATATGTTACAGAGAAGTTAGGGTGTTGTATTTGCACCCCCATGAACATGTATGCAATCGACATTACTGCACCAGGGCTGAAACCCAAAATCTAACATAGTGAATAGAAAGTAGCCAGGAAAGGCTTTCCAAAACAATTCAATCTGAAGGGTTCCTAGTCACTAGGGTTGATGTGAAATTGTGAACCCCCTGCCTTAACCAGATGAGGTGGAAACAGCCTAACCCTAAAAAGAGATTTCAATCTTGTGTACTCCTTCATTTCTTTAAGATTAATAGGAACCAAGTCATCACTTGGCTCACTCAAATCAAAAGTTTGTTGGATAACATCTCTGTTAATTTCCAATAGAACCCCTCCATCATTATCTCAGATTACCCGTGTGATAGGGTCATATCTTTTGGCCAATGCTCTAAGTAAGTCCACATCAGGGAACACATTTGGAACAACCAGCTTTTCCATGTTGTACCTCCATCCATTTGAAAAAGGATAAGCCAAATGCCTCTATCCATACCATAATCTGAACATTTCTAAGCCTGTGAGTGGAACCCTAGCATCAGTAATGTTGGAATTATTACACACCAACCCCTCCCCTAGGATTTTCCCTTGCATCAACACCAAACCTTTCCTTCTATCATTTATTGATAATGGAAATTGATCTAGGAAATCATCGTACAAGTTTCTTTTCAAATACTTAATGTGGCTAGAGCGCTACTTGGTTGGCACCATTTTAGACAAACTAGGGCCTCACTACAATGTTACACTTGAAGTGGCTATGACTAAGCAGAGATAGGAAATTACAGAGTAAAAATACTGCAATTCCTTACAATTTACTATTAAACAATAGCCCTAACAAAAGATTTTAATGAACTCAGTGAAAAGCATAGCAGACCCCCCCTTTCCCAAATTTAGGTGCAGAATGACTGGGAAATAGAGAAAATTAACTCATGGATTTTTTCACACAAACTCCAATTTCTGGCAGCAGTTGCTCGCAATTTCACCTTTGGCTCTGAAACTATTTTCACGAAATACTTGGATGATTTGTGATACAAATGAGATAAGTAAATTGATTTTATGTCAATCAAACTCTGCCAGTGGATGTCTCATCCACCATTAAAGCTCACTTGCGGGCCACATGAATGACTCCAACCATAATTTTATACATATTTAAATTTGAGCCGTTGATCCTTCAGTTTGATCAAATCATCGATGGCCATCTTCAAAACAAGCTGACATAATCGCCAACACGGAAATAAAGGGGCCCACTATGTCATACACTATGAAGGAATGCCATGTGGTAGTTGCCTGCGATATCACAATCCTTTGATTTATCATCGCGGGATGGCAGGCACCGTATCTTTTTAACATAAAGCCTGCTCCTTAAAAAATGGTCATCGTCCTTTCCTTTAACTGTCGAGTAGCTTTTCCCTTAAAATCATAACATCTGCGTTGAAATAAAACACTTGCATCTTACAAGAACATTAGTAATCCACCCCATAATACATTTAAAATCGGCGAACGCTTTCTTCACTCCTTAGGTTTCATTGGATGAGACACGTGGCAGGCACCCATGACATCGCGATCCCAAAATTCCTAATTGCCAGATGGCAGGCACCATCAATCTTGAAGAGATATCTCATCAATGGTCATGTACATTTCATCCTTTATGAAGGGCACGTGGCACCCACCCGTGATATCGTGATCCCTATAATCGCTGATCATGGGATAGCGGGTATCGCTGATCTCATTCCTTTAACACAGTCGCCAGCCATGTTGTTAACCTTTGAGCAGCTTTTTCAACAAGATTATAACATATCCATGGATTTAGAACATGTGCATCTCGAGAACACTTTAGTAGTCCGCCCCTTAATACATTTAAAGGCGGCTAGTGTTTCCTTTACTCTTTAGGCTTCATCAGATGAGACACGTGGCACTCGCCCGTGATTTTGCAATCAACCTAAGCACAATCACGAGATGGCGGGGAATGGCTCAGATCAAATGGTAGTTGGTCGGGCCATAGCTCAAATTTGATCCTCTAATAGGACATTAATGGTACCCACCCTTGATTTCCATCCTTTGAATTCCCCCGAATACAGATGCAAGTGCACTATTGATATTCATGTGAAATAGATCAACAACAGCATCTAAATCAACCCTTGAGCTCCCTCAGAGATACATAGTGTCTTACCTGATGATTTTGTGATCTTGGAATTCTATCACTAGGATGGTGGGTACCTATTGATATTTCCTCTGTAGGAAATAGATCAACGGCAGCACTAGAATCAACCCCTTGAGCCTCCGATGTAGACACTCTTGCCCCACTCGCGATTTCCTGGTGATCCCTTGAATCTCAGGATCACAGGATGCAGAGCACCTACTGATATCTCGCTGGTAGGGAAATAGATCAACCCATTCCCAGAAAATCAAACCCCTTGCAAAATAAAATATCTATTAAAAGGAGAAGCAGCCATTACCAAGGCATGTAAATAAAACAGAGCCGCAGGCAAGTGGTTCTCACCAAAGGGCCATTAAATAGTTATGTTTTAAGTAGTTAGAAATGGGGAAATTATTGATGAGGGTGGAACTTGTGTAAGAAGAACAAATGATTAAGGCTAAGGGGATTGTACCTTGCTGTTATAACTTTAGTTCTCATATAATTATATTTTAGATGCATATATGTTAAGCATATATATATTGTATATATTATAATATTATAATGAGTCAAAGCTAAAATTATATTAGATATTATATATGTTACATATGTATTATATAGTGTATATATTATAATATAAGTTGTTAATTACAATATAATATTAAAATACATTATTTTATTTGAATTTGTTATTAGATTATTTTATATTTGAATTTAATAGAATGGAAAATATAAAATTGGACAAGATAAGTTAAATGATTTATATTAGTAACATAGGAGACAAAAATTAAGAGAAAATATGTTATTCAAAATTATAAAAAATAAAACAATATGCTACTTATAACACTATTTTTCATGAAGTTACTATTTAAATTTCAAATAAAAACATAAATATTAAAATATATAACATAAATTTTAATTTATTTTAAAATATAAAAATCTAATTAAAATGTGGTAATTTATTTTTTAGAGTTTAGACTTAGATTTCTATTTTCCCTATTTTTATTATTTTGATCTTGCATGCTTACATTAACCATAATTCATTGATACAAAAAAATATAGGAGAGATAATATTTTTTTATTTTGATTAATCAAAAAAGGTAAGTATTAAAGATTGAATAAATTAAAAATCATAATAAAAGATTGATTCAAGAAGAAAATTATTAAAATTAAAATTATTTATATTAATAATTAAATTATAAGATAATAAAAAAATTAAAGGAGTTGAGAATTTTTAAACTTAATTATTATAGTGGATGTCTTAAACAATTATTCTTTTGGAAATATCAAAACTAAGAATGAAACCAACATAAAATTTTAATAAAATATATTTCAATAAAATGATGTGTACATTAAGTTAAAGCATTTATATTGCTAGTCAAATGGTATGTAGGGAAAACGAAAACTAAGAGATAAAAATATTTAACAAATAAAAATATATACTATCTATAGCAACAATTTTTTGGGGGCTAGAAATTTATAAATTATAGGTTGAATGGTAAGACTAACAATTTTTGTTGTGGTTTGTATTTCTCTTCTGTGCTTTATTTGTGTTAGGTTGTTGCCCATCTCTTTCACTCTCTTTGTTTATGCTTGTGTTTCTCCTTTTAGTTGTTTAGTTGTTTTGTGGGTTGAGGTGTGTATGCTTTTTCTAAACAAAACCATTTTAAATTAAATTATATCAGAGTCAAATGCTATGCAAAAAATAAATAAATAAATAAATAAAGTCTCTTTCTTGTAAAATTGGAAAACCTAATTATTATAATGAGGAGTTTGTTTATATTAAAAGAAAGGTAAAGATCACATGAATTATTCACACTGAAAAAATTGGAAAACATCCTACTTATAGCAACACATTTTTGTCACTTATTAAATAGTGACTATTAAAATTTCTAATAAAATAAATAAATATGATAGTATAGCATAATAGCTCAAATTCTAATTAATTTAAAAATATCAAAATATAATTAAAACAATAAAAATAATTACCATGTATACCACCAACCTAAACTAATGAAAAAAGAGATAAAGTCTACTCTTGTAAATTGAAAGCCATTCACCAAACCAGATCTTATAGAAACTAAAAATATATACCTCTTCTTACTCTTGGTAAAATTGGAAAAGAACTCCATCATTATATATTAGCACATTTTTATGTATTAAGAATGTAGAAATTATTATTTCAAAAATATTATTTATTAAAATTTAACTCTTTAATTAAACAATGAAAAATAGTCAATCGGTAACACTAGAAAGAATGTAAAAATCTAAATTATATATAAAATAAATATTTCAAAATATAAAATATAAGTATAAACTTTAATGAATAGGTTGAATGATAAGATTAGCTTACACATCTAAAAAATTAAGGAAGTTAAAAAGGACAAAAATTCTAAAATATAAATTTGTTGATTAAAACTATAATCTTCAAAATTAAAAATATCAATATCAATATAATTTAACTATTTAATTTCTAAAAATATTTTAAATTCATTATGAAGTGCATGATTTGTTACAATATATATACATTTAATAGATGAATAGTAAGCATGATTTGTTAGCAATGTAAGATTATACAAGTGATAAGATTAATAGATAAATACTAAGCATGATTTGTTATATACCCGTGATCTATACATTGAGAATATTAGATTGAAAAATTCAAATAGAAAATTCATTCAAGTTCTCATTGGTTGTATGAGAGCATACAACTAGTTAAATCTCTGTGAGCCTATAGTTCCCTGTAGGTCTCAAAAATTACATTTATAGAAGAAAAATAAAAATAAATCTACAATTTGTTTTATAATTCCCACTTTTAACTTTAAATGTATGTTCACTCCATTAAGTTTGCATTTTTACAATCACATTTCCTTTTATTTTAGATGTTTGTTTTATAAAATATAAAGATGCATTAAAAATTATATTAGAACATTTTCTTTATATTATATATATGCTCCACCAGCCGTATGTAATCCCAAAGGAATCCACAATAACGGAAATAATTTTTTTTAAAAAGAATATAATAACATACTTAAGTATTATAGCATAACAATGTATTATGAGGCACAACTAGTTCCAATGGGGTACACGAAGTGACATGACTACACTAACCCATAACAACGAAAACAAGATAACAATAATTAATCTATTACGTAAATCTATTCATTCCCATTTCATCATTTAAAATATCTATCAACTATATCCATATTAATAACATATGCACATATGACAATACATGGAATTATAAAGATATAAAGTGTTACACATTTCGATAGATACAACTCACCATAACCAACTATAACAAATGATCTTGAATAAATACATGGCCTTAATAACATTACATCCCAATGAAAGAAGAATACAATTGACTGAAAATACAACTCAATAACCACATATACAATTTACAACTAGGTCATCCCAACACACGTGGGAGACAATAAATTAATGAATACATTACATCTGAAGTATAACATACATCTGGTACAAAGAATTACTGGATCATCAACATCCTCCAAATACCCTGCAATAAAAATACATCTACAACAGAAAGAGAAACCCAACGGGGTGCGAAGCACGTTCCACCCAACCACCCTCGTGCTGAGAGTAGACAAGGAAGGGTCCCTGACCAAGCACGCCTAACAAAAACAAAGACTAACTCCAAATAGACAACTTAACATCAAAGACCACTTAGAAACTCAACAATGACAAATCCAAAGGCACAACAACAATCCACTTCAGAACATAACAACAAGTCATAATCATGACACCAATGAGACTCAAGACATAATATCAAGGACTATTTCCAACAATAACCAAAGAGAAGTCAATAAATCACTTAACCACTACAATCACAATATCACTTAACAACTACAATCATAAGTCACTTAACAACTATAAACACATTATCACTTAACACAAGGTTACAATGCTTCCAGAGAACAAAGATCAAGAACATCATACAATAACTGATTAACTGTCGACATAGGAAGAGTGTCATGCATAAATTGCCATGAGTTACCCTGGCTCAACCTTCCTAGGCTACCGGACCCCCATCCTGGGTTACCCTGGCTTGCCTTATCAGTTTACCTTTCACACGCAAAACGCGCCCCATCTCATCTCGAGCCTTATCATCATCTACTCTATTTCATTTAGAGATATTCCATTCCTTTATTAGTGTGGAAAGCTCCCTCATTAATTTCTTTTAGATTATCACTTAATTAAACTCTAGGTTACTGCCTTTGTGTAACAGTCGTAACCCCACAAAGAGCCACTCTCCTGTCGACAACACACAAGGCACGATACCACAATAGGTAACTAAACAACATAAACTCTCCAATCCAAGGAGAAAACAAAACAAGGAAACTCACTCCAAACACTGGAGGAAACCAATACGAATACACACTCCTTCCAAAGGAGGTACAAATCTCATTACCCACTCCTATTTCCTAGGAGGCACAAATCCCCGTTCGTGGAAACCGGGTACAACATCATAGTACAATACATCAAGGCGATTCACAAACTGAACCTCTACACATAACATCCCACTCTAGAGAACTTCTCTGGAAGACTTACATAGACCCTTAACCCCATTTGCCTGACATGGAGAATAAAAGAAACATGAAAGAAAAACATTCCATTTTTGGAAGCCCTTAACAAAAACTTAAACTCTTACGAAAGGTAAAGTAACCTAAGGCTTTCCCATACGACACAAAAGCACTATGAAGAAAATGCCATAGTAGAATTAACGAATAATTTCAAGAATCACAATTACGTTTAATCAAATCCATAAAAAAATAAATTACAATGAATAATAAATTTCACCCAATAACTCAATCAATTACATGAGAACACTCCTTTCAACACAACACAATAAATTTACTTCCAATTTCCTAATTAACTATAATAATGCAAAATATTAAAATGAAATCACAATATATATATAAATCTCTTATATATATATATATAAATATACAAAATAAATTAAACAAATAAAAACTATATTTAAAATCATTCTATAAGATTAACATTTATATCCTATTTTGTTTTAAATAAAATTATAATTTTAAAACAAATATCCAACCCCATCTATATAACAATAATCAATTAATAAAACTAATAGAGTCACATTACAAAAATTATTATACGAAACAAATTCGAATTAAGTCGCAATTGAATGGCCTAGCAAGTTTTTATAGAAAGTTTATTAAGAATTCTAGTAGTATTTGTGCACCTCTAACTGAAGCAAAGAGAGGAGATAGAAAATATTTTAAGTGAACTATAGGAGCAGCCAAAAGTTTTGATATGTTGAAGAAGAAAGTTACAAAGAAACCATTTTGGCACTTCCAAATTTTAGTAAGGTCTTTCAGGTAGATTTTGATGCTAGTGGTATTACCATAGGAGTTGTTTTGACTTAAGAGGGTAATCATGTTGCCTATTTTAGTGAGAATTTGAATGATGCTAAGAAGAAATATTTTGTCTATGACTAGGAGTTTTATACTATAGTTCAGGGTTTGAAGAAATGGAGACACTATTTGTTTCCAAAATAAATTGTTTTATATACTGATCACCAAGCTTTGCAATACCTCAATAGTCAAGGGAAGTTAAATCAAATGCACTTAAAATGGGATGAGTTTTTGTAGAGTTATACTTTTTTTTGAAGCATAGGAGTGGAAGGTCAAATAGAGTTATAGACACCTTAAGTAGAAGGAAAATTTTGTTGATAGAGATGAATGTAGAGGTTGTTGGGTTCAATGAACTAAAGAGTTTGTATCTAGAAGATCCAGACTTTGAAAAATCTTGGAAGGCTTGTTTGGAACCTATTACATTGGATAGGACAAGATGGTTGGATTTGTTAATCCAAGATGGGATGTTGTTTAGAGGAAGCCAATTGTGCATTCCAAGGAGTTCTATGAGAAAAAATCTAATCAAGGAGAAGCATAGTGGAGGATTGGTTGGGAATTTCAGTCGAAATAAGACCATTGATCTTGTTAGTGAGAATTATTACTAGCCACAGTTACAACTAGATGTGAAGAAGTTTGTACAAAGTTGTAGAGTATGTCAGATGGTGAAAGGAACAAGTCAGAATATTGGATTGTATCAGCCATTACCTATACCTGAGAGGCCATGGGAGGAAATTAGTATGAATTTTGTCCTTGGATTGTCGAGGACACAGAAAGGGCATGATTCCATATTTGTGGTGGTGGATAGATTTTCAAAAGATGGCACATTTCATTATGTGTCATAAGACCAATGATGTTCATATTGCAGAGTTATTTTTGAGAGAGGTGGTGAGACTACATGGTTTACTAAAGAGTATAGTTTCAGACAGAGATACCAAATTTGTTGGTTATTTCTAGAGAACATTATGGAAGAAGTTGAAGATAGATTTGAAGTTCAGTTCTGCTCACCATCCATAGACTAATGGATAAATGGAGGTAGCCAATAGGAGATTGGGTAATCTACTAAGATGCTTAGTAGGAGATAAACCAAAGGGATGGGATTTGATTTTACCATAGGCGTAATTTTCTTATAACAATTTTGTCAATAGGAGCACTGGTAAATCACCATTCTAGATTGTATATGGGAGTAGTCCAAGGAATGCTTATGAATTGAGAAATATGGATAAAGGAGAGAAGAGTAGTATTGAGGCTGAAGATTTCACTGAGCACTTGAAGAATTTGCATGACAGGGTGAAGAATAATATCAATAAGATGAACTCTCAGTATAAGGCTAAGGAAAATTAGAAAAGGAGGTATAAAGAGTTCTAGGTAGGATATGAAGCCATGGTTCATTTGTAAAAGGAAAGGTTTCCAATTGGTACATACAACAAGTTGAAGGTGAAGAAGTTTGGACCATGCAAGATCCTGAAGAAGCATGATTCAGGAAATGCATATGAGGTAGAGTTTCCTGATGGAATTCATATTTCACTTGTGTTTAACATCTTAGATTTAATAGACTATCATAAGGGGGGAATTGATGAAGAAATAATAGAGGCATAGTGGAACATTCCAACACCTACTTTAGAAAAGGATGAGATAGAAGACATTTTGGATAGTCATGTGGGAAGAAGCACAAGAAACATGAAATATGTAGAGTACTTGGTTAAATGGAGAGGAAGGAATGTTAAAGATTCATCATGGTTATATACATCTGAGGTTAACCATCTTGGTTTCCCTCTAACTCCTGAGAAGTGATAGAGCCACTTTTCAAATTACCCTAGCTATCTAATGCAGGAGCATCTAGGGTGTAAGAGCAATAGATTTCACCACCCAAAAAAAATGTTATTTCTTTTCAATAAGGGCTAAATTTGGCAGGGTTATTATTTTAGTAAGTTTGCATTTATGCAAAGTTGGACATGAAATCTTACACAGACCTCTAGAATGGTAAATGAAAGCCAATAGAAAAAAAATCATTTCAATACCATTTGTCATTTGAGAGATATTAAAATTTTAATTTTAAAAAATCCTAGTAAAATCTTCAGGTTCAATTTTGAGGCACTTAGAGGCTTTGAATGGGCCTAAAAATTGGTGGAAAATGAAAGTAGTTGCCCTTTAGGCCCTATTTTCTAGCCAAAGATTTCTTGAGATCTTTCTAAAAAGGTATTATAATAAAAAATTCGATGGTCAAATAAAAATTATAACCCCATGAAGTTGTAATACCAAAATTAATAAAATTTAAAAATATCTTCTTGAGGAAGTTACACTTTCCAAAAGATTCTAGGGTGGTTACACTTTCCAAAAGATTCTAGGGTAGTTACACCTTCCAAATATAGGATGTAAAGGGAAAATACATAGGGGAGGTGAGAGTAGCATAGATGGTGGCTCCAATTTGCATATTTGTAGATTATGTAATTAGAAAGCCCATGTGATGGAAAATATGATGTCGTAATTTCAATTACATTTCAGTGATAATAGAAAATATTGTCTTTCCTTCTTGCATTTTTTTTGTACCATTATCTATTGTTTTTGTGAGTTTTAGATTATAAGGGGAGTACCCTTCATCAATCCTAGTCCACAAATAACCAATTCTACCAAAACATTTCACATACTGGTGAACAAAACTTCCATACTCCATCAAACCAAAAGCTAAAAATTAGAAGATGACACCAACATATCACCAACAAAAAACCTTCAGATCTGCATGAGTATATGATCAACATAGAAGGAAATGTGAAGCACATACCATAGCACATTATGAACCCATACATAACTTTGACTTCAGTCTTCATTAATTTTCTCAAAAACACTTGGAAACTCATCATTTCAGCACATCTGCAACATAATAAGGATAGCTTCGTGTCCTCACAACATCTCAACTATACATGCACAATCTACAACATACTGAACTATGTTGATATCATTGACAACATTAATGACAACACCACCAAACTTGCTCATACTTGCAACAATTTGGAGGAGTATATTTATATGATGCAACTAGAGCACTACATGGTGAAAGGTAAAAGTAAATTGGTTTGAAAATTGAAGAAATCTTTGTATGGCTTAAAATAGAGTCCTAGGATGTGGTAACAAAAATTTGACACATATGTGTTGAGTTTGGGATTTGAGCATTCTAAATCAAATCATTGTGTTTATTATAAAATTGATGGTGATAATTTCTTGTTTATTACATTGTATGTTGATGATATGTGATTTAGTGGCAAAGGGAAAGGTATGATTTCATAATTGAAATCCCAACTTGCTACTAAGTTTGAAATGAAAGATCTTGGTGTAGCTAAACACATTCTTGGGATGGAAATCGAAAGAGATAGAGTAAACAGAAAGCTATGGCTTGGCCAAAGTAACAATAATAGAATTTAGCAAATAAATGACTAGGTGACTAAAACTGTTAGTCACAACAACTAAAAATGACTAAATTATACTTTTTTTTGCAAATTGGCTATAAATGAGTAAATAAATGACTATTTTGGTCATAGACTAAAAAATTATTTTGTGATACAAATAAAAATGACTAAATATTTAGTCATGCAAATATAAATAAGATAAAA
>VDFB02256132.1:1092834-1150075 GCA_007258455.2 Sequoia sempervirens
GGGATATGAAGCAAACAATAAGGAGAAGTTCATTATGAGGAATAGTCTTGCACATTCTAAGTTGATTAAAATTCAAAATCTAAACATTGCTAAAAAGGTCTAATATGCCTTAGAAAAGGCCCATAAAGGAGATGAAAATGTTAAAGAAGCAAAGTTGCATAATTTGGAGACACAGTTTGAGCTCCTGCACATGTTTGAAGATGAGAACATTAAATCCTATTTACAAAGAGTAGATGAACTGGTAGGTGGAATGTGAGGACTTGGTGCTACAATAGATGAATCTAGGATTGTAAAGAACATATAGAATACAAGACTTACACTAAAAATCAGTTAGTGGACATTATGTGAATGAAGATGCTAGTATTTCTAATGAGGACTCTAATTATGAAGATCCTAATGACAATGAATGCTTGTTCTTGGCTATAAAATATGAACCTACTTTTGCTAATTTTGAAAGACAAGTGAAGGAATGCCCTCTGAAAAAGGAGAAAGAGAGAGATAGAGGTACTATAATCTATACCCTACATGATAAATAGGAAAATAAATGTTTGGTTGTTGACAATAGTTGTTCAAATCACATGACCGGTGACAAGAGTAATTTTGTTAAACTTGAAAAATATGATGGAGGCTTAGTTATGTTTGGAGATGATACTAGTGCTAAGATTGGTGGTATAGGTTTAGTAAGTTTTGATGGAAATCATAATAGTGATAGTTGTAGGAAAGAAGTCTGAAGGAAATATATATCAACTTAAGGGTGATAATGGGCTTTGCTTTATGACTTAGATTAATGACAGTTGGTTATGGCATCGGAGAATGTTTCATATGAATTTTGATAATCTGGTGAGGATTAGTGTAGTATAGGCCATGATAAATTTACCAGGGATTACAAAGCCTATTAATGATATTTTCAAGAATTGCTAGTTTGAAAAGAAAGCTAGAAACAACTTCATATCAAAGGAGCAATCTACTACTAGACTACTGGATTTAATTCATATAGATCTCTATAGTACTACAAGAGTGAGAAGTCTACAAGGTGAAAGGTACTTTATGGTTTTGATTGATGATTACTCTAGGTATACATGGGTTATATTTCTTAGAGGGAAATCTGATGCATTAGATAGATTCAAGACATTCAAAGCTATTGTTGAGAATGGAGTGAATTTGAGGATAAAATTTTTAAGGTCTGACAGAGGTAGCGAATTCATCTCTCACGAGTTCAATATTTTTTGTGAAGTTCATAGGATAAAAAGACGGGTATCTTCTCTGAGAACTCCTCAGCAAAATGAAGTTGAAAGGAAGAATAGAATAGTTCAAGAAGCTGCTAGATCAATGATGAAAAAATTTGGTCTACCAAAAGTCTATTAGAAAGAAGCTATACATACTATTGTTTATGTGTTCAATTGAATTCAAGCAAGAGAAAAAAACACTAAGACCCCCTATGAGCTATGGTGTGCAAGAATTCCTACTATTAAGTATTTCAAGGGAATTGGAAGAAAATGTTATAGAAACGGGATGAAGAAAATTTAGGAAAGTTTGATGCTAAAAGTGATGAAGGTATTTTTCTTGGGCATTCCACTAGAAGCAAAGCTTATAGATATTTTAACAAAATACTAAGGAAGATTGTACAAAGCACAAATGTCAAGGTTGATGAAGTGATGGAGAATTCAATTGAACTTGATGGATATGTATTTGATGAACCTGATTGCATAAGAATTAAAGAAATTGTGGAAGAAAAGGAAAAGGATGAGAAAGATAAGAATAATGAAAAAGAGAAAGAAGAAGCTCTAGTGGTGTCCCTAAGACACCTAAATATGTGTGAGAAATCATTCAAATAATCGGTCATGGGAGACAAGACAAAAGGAGTATTGACAAGAAGCAGAGTTGTTGCTAGTGAAATAAATTTTGTTTACTTTCTAAGATTGAACCTAAGACTATAAGTGAAGCATGTAAAGATGAACATTCAATGGAAGCTATGAAATGAGAACTTATGCAGATTGAGAAGAATAAAACTTGGGAATTGGTCCCCAAACTGGAAGATAAAAACAAAATTGGATCAAACTGGATATTCAAAAATAAGTTGAATGAGAATGGAGAGTAGTAAAAAACAAAGGTAGGCTTGTGTGTAAGGGCTACTCACAAGTAGAAGGAATATATTTTCAGGAGACTTGTGCTCTGGTGGCAAGGATGGAAGTGATAAAAATGTTCTTGGAATTTTTTGCTTATGAATATTTCAAGGTTTATCAGATGGATGTTAAGTCTGTATTCTTGAATGGTGAGTTAGAAGAAGAGTTCTACATTGAAAAAATAGAAGGATTTTAGTTGTAAGATCAACTAGCTATGGTCTGCAAATTGAATAAAGTGTTATATGGAGTGAAGCAAGATCCTAGTTATTGGTATGCAAGGTTAGACAAGTACTTGATTTAGTAATCTTTCAACAAAGGTACGACAAATAGTAATTTGTATTTTAAAATTGAAAAAGATAAAATCTTGATTGTGGTTGTATATGTTGATGACATTATCTTTGGAGGAAATTAAACTGTGTAAGATTTTTGTAGAAGAAATGAAAAAATAATTTGAGATGTCCATGTTTGGTGAAATGAATTTTCTTTCTTGGGCTACAAATTAATCAAACAAAGAAAGGGATTTTTATTTCACAGTCAAAGTATGTGAGAGAAATGTTGAAGTTTGGTATGGATTGTTCCAAACCGGTATACATTCCTATGGTGACTGGTTGCAAATTAGTTAAAGATGATTCTTCACCTAAGGCTGATCAGAAAAAATATAGATCTATGATTGGTGGACTATTGTACTTGACTCCTACTAGATTGGATATTATGCATGCAGTCTGTCTTGTGGCTAGATTTCAAGAAGATACTAAAGAAACACATGTTGCTTCTATTAAGAGAATATTCAAATATTTGAATGGAACTCTAGATTATGGCTTATGGTATCCTATGGATACTGACTTTACACTAAATTCTTATATAGATGTAGATTGGGATGGATGTGTAGATGATAGGAAAAGTACAAGTGGTGGTGCATTTTTCTTGGTTGCAGATTGGTGGCTTGCTTGTGTAAGAATCAAGATTCGGTCTCTTTGTCTACTACTGAAGTGGAGTACATTGTTGTTGCATCTTGCTATACACAAGAGTTGTGGATGAAACAAACATTGAATTGTATCAAAGTAATGTATGATGATCCTATTTCTATCTTTTGTGATAATAAAAGTGTAATTAACATTTCAAAGAATATAGTGATGCACTTGAGGACGAAGCATATATCTATCATGTATCACTTCTTGAGAGAGAAGTTTGTGGAGAATGAAGTAAATATTGAGTATGTACCTATGAAGGACCAGATTGCTGATATATTTACAAAGGCTCTTCCTAAAGATACTTTTCAGTATCTTCAAGAGAAGTTAGGGGTGATTTCCCCTCCTTTCTTGAACTAGATCCATATGGAGATGCATCGGTCCAATGGATCTATGGATCTTTCTTTCTTTTGGACTGATGTTTTGGTGGTTACCTCTCAGGGGGAGCAGGTAGTGTTTTGTGTTGTCACTGAAAGAATATTATGTGTTTAATGTCAAAGGGGAAATCAATGTAAAATATTTTATGCCTTTTCCATTGATGTCAAAGGGGGAGATGGGGAAGATGTGAAAAAGCTTATCTACTGAGATGAGGAAGATGTGGAAAAGGTTATCCTCTAAGGGGGAGAAACATAAAGTGAAAAGTATTTAGAGGTAGAGTGGATTCTTTGATGGTTTTTCATATCATGTGTTGCCATCAATGACAAAGGGGGATATTGTTGCAAGAAAGAAGTTTTTTTCATTGATGTCAACTGGTTAACTGGTTATCAACTAGTTGCTATAGTTATTGATGTCATGTGTGAAGGTTATTGACTGTACATGTCAAGGATATTGAGAAATTTGTAATAAAGAATGGTTACAGGTATTTTTTTGTTTCCTCTAGGTTTTTCTCTAGGATTTTCTCCTATGTTTGTGTGGTTCAAATATGTTAATCATGGGTGTTGGAAGCTGCTATATCTAGATTTTGGGTTTATGGGTCATTGTTCAGTGCAAGCTATGTTCACTAGTTGTGAACTGTATTTTAAGGGTGTTTGGCTGAGGTCTGGGAGAAATGTTGTCAGTCAATATTTCTCTTTGTTTAAGTCTTATGAATTGTGGTTCTTGAGTTAAGTTGATATGAGTGTATTGAAGATAATTCTATCATTTGGAAGGATTGGATTGTGTTAAGGTTGTGTATGCTTAATTGATAATGTGTTTTACATTGGTTTGGTCGACCTCGTGTTAAACAATACTCTTGAAGATCATGAAGCATGTGTTTGGGTCTCCTTCATTCTAATTCCATCCTAGAATGTTTTGGCATCGACCTAACTTGAATTTAATTGATGGATGGCTGAATTTGGATATATTTCAAAGTTGAAGATGGTATATATATAGGATGAGATACTGGTGAAAGATATACAAAGAGTGGTGCAAAGAAATAGAGCAGATATATGCAAAATAGATGCAAATCAGTGTGTATGTGAAATGAGTGTGGTAGATTAGTGTGAAATCTAAATGCTGAGTTTCAGGAAGCAGTGAGTTGAAGGTGTACTTTATCATTCATGCATGTCTATGAGTGGTTGAAGTGAATCATGGTAGAAATATTCTCTTCTATCTTCTTTGTAGCTCTTCTATATTCTCTATGTAACATGTCTCTTTTATCTTCTTTGTATTTGTGTGGCAGTGAGCCCTTCGGGTGGTTAACCCTTATTGGACAATGAATCTTGATTTGGATAGTGAGTCCTTGTTGTTTTGATAGTGAGCCTTATTAGATAGTGAGCCTTTGTAATCAATTTTGATATTCTCTATAGTGTGAGTTACTCCTCACCGTGGTTTTTCCACATAAATATAGTGTAGTTGTGTATGTGTGATTCTTTTCATTTTTTGCTTTTACATTGAATGCTTTATCAATTAATAGAGTAATGATTGATCTAAGATCTGGTGAATGTTTTAAAGATTAAATTTGCTACAACTGATTCACCCTCCCTCTTAATTGTTTTGTTCAACATAATCAAAAAATTACCTTGTTTAGAATCTAAAAATTGCATTTCATTCTAGGACCTTGCATTTCACTTTACCCTCCTTCAATTTTGGGTTTGCATACTAAGTTTGTAAAAAAATTATGAGCTTTACAACTTGGTTTCCTATTATCAATACTATTGTAAGATGTAGTTTGAGACTCATGTCATCCTACAATATACCACTCACCATTGATCTTGAGTTTTGTAGCTTTCTTCCTAATAGTGTTGATAATCAACCCCCTATGGATCCTAATATGCATACTTCATTTCTGATGACTTCCATGCCTACAACCAACATGCTTAATGTTAATAATACCATCCCTACCATGACTAGTTGTACTAAAGCTTTGGGATTTACTCAAAGGCAAGGTGCAACTTTGATTCCTTCTTCTACAATTCCCATTTCCATTCCTACATACACTAGTACTCAAGTTACCACAACAATCCAACCTACTAGCAATGTGAACATTTCCTTAGGTATTTCCACAAGGAATCTTTCTATATTTTTGCATTTAAATACAATATCTCCTTTGTTGGAATCAAGCAACATTGGGAGGGGGGGTGAATTAGTGTTGTGCAATTTTTCACTTTATTAAATTGATCTCTCAAGTGTATATAAAATCAAATCAAAAGAAAATGAATGAAAATAGAACAAGAAGCCACAACACCATAACATAAGGATTTTTATGTGGAAACCGTATTAGGGGAAAAACCACGGTGGAGGTTAGTCCACAATTTGAGTACTCAAAATATAAGTGTTTTACAAAATGGGGAATGCACTTGCATTTAGGCACACTGCCTAGAGCTCACTGCTCAAAATCGGGAAAGCTCACTACCTTATAAAATATTTGGATTACATCAAAAGGTTGAACTGAGAAGATAAAATCTACAAATGCCTGATTATAGTTCCAGTTAGGCACATAGATCAGATTTTGGACCTTCTATCTAATTCTACACTTCGCTCTACTTTGCCTTAATTTGCTTCACAAAATCCTATTCTGCACAAATGAAAATCACTTAACTATTCTTTTGATATTCACATACACATCAAAACATATTGAACTCTCACACATACACACCAAAATGAATTAACCAATCTCATATTTATATTTTCTACCAAGAATTCAATCGCTATATGTTGGCTTCAATAGAATAGAAAATATCTTCCAACTGTCAGCTCAAATCATGAATAACATTTAATGCATATCCACCAAAGTAGGCCATAGCATAGTGAGGACCCAAAACAAAATCTCCAACACAAAAATACTGCAAACAATTTTGCATTAAACATTCACAATGCCTTACATTCACTTAGTCAGCCTTCATACATTGTTGAACAAAAAATTGAATGAATGGATTTCCTAAGTCATACACCACTTGATGCGATAGCAAAAAAATTGAGAATAACACATTTCTTATACCCAATGACCCTCCCTAAGATCCACAACCAAGACTGATAAACTGGTAATGCAAACCACTTGGTAGATACAACTTTAGTCAGATACCCTGTTCTTTACTCTGTTTTCTAGTATGGTCAAATACAGAAGTGTGGACGAGATCAATGACTTCGATTGCCATCAATGACAACACTAGAAGCCATATGCAAAAAATATCCCCCTTTGGAATTAATGGCAACACTTAGTGAAAAATGACTAAGTGTCAGAACCTTCAAAACTTCAAAAAGCCATATCTGACAAAACTCAACAAAACGCACCATAACTCCCCCGAAGTTTGGTAAGGAATTTTTCACTGCTCTCTCTCCCCCTTTGACATCAGTGAAAAAAAGATAATAAAAAATTTTCTTTCTCCCCCTATGAAGTGTAACCAAAACCTTACTTATTCAAAAGTTTGAAGAAATACACTATTGTTTGAAGATTATTTTGTACCTTTCCTTCATCTCTGGAAGAAACTTCTTCCATGCTTCCACTACAATCCCAGTGATTATGATCATGTTGTTGTTTTTAGATGTCTGGTTGATAATCTTGATGAGGGATTCCGAAATGGTGAAGGCATCTTCCAATACTTCTCCCTTCCTTAGTAACTCAATCAATTGTTCCAGCCTGCATTTAGTTATGTCCTTCACTTTCCAGAAGGTGTCAACAATCTTGTTCTTGGTGTTCTGAATATTTGTATGCTCTGTCTGTAATTCCTGAATACTTTTCTTGATTGCACCATCTTGATCCTAACACATGTTAAAATATTGACCAATATTGTTTAGCTTTATTTCATTTTTCTCTAGGTTCTCTTTGTACTTGTTGATTGCATGAGGCCATCAAAGATAATAGTTATAAATGTTGTTTGCTGAGCTTATGCATTTCCTTAGTTGATTCATGTTCTTTTTCAGCTTAGTGAGTGACAATCTATACTGCTTCTTCAAGTGTAGGATCACTTCTTCTTCTTCCTTATTCTGAGACTCAGAGCCCATGATTTCCTTGATACATTCAATCATCTCTTCTAGAAACATATTCTACAAACTCTCCAATTTGATATGATTGTGCAAAAAATGAGCACTTAGTATACTTAAGATCATGTCCTACTCATAGGAAGGTCTGATAGACCATATGCTTGCAATTTTCTGCATTCCACCTTCCTCATGAATAAGCTACAATAGCTCTTCCTTGGTTAGATCACCTTATTCTTCACTTCTACCATTGCCTTTTCTTGTTCTAGTTTAGCTGTTTTCAGTCCTTTTCCAAGGGTGTCCTCAGTTTCCTTACTAGATTCCTTATATGGTATGTCCACAATTACTTGTTCTTTTCCTTTCCCTTCAACTTTTGAAGCCTTGCATGCTGGTGGATTACTCATATCAATTCCTTTAGCTCTACTCTTCTTTCTCTCCATCTCACTGGAGGAGGGACCAAATTTAGGTGCCCTTATCGGAATGGAAATACTAATTGACCCAAACTTCCTTAGCAAACCCTTAAAGAAATTTTCATATACTTGATCGTAGTTTGCTAAATTGTTAGAGTATATCTAAATCCACTTGCAAACTGGTTCACTCTCTTCCCACATTACATTGTTATTTAGGGGTAAGAAATTTAGAAAATACATCACAAGGAATATAACCAAAGTACCAAACCTAAAAGAGTAATCTGTCTCCTTTTTCAATTGCACGTTCTCCATCAATTGATCTTTTAGTAATCCGCAAAGATCAAAATCTTGATCTTCTATTATCATCTTATGTGAAATGTAAACAACACCTACCGAAGTTGCACCTTCTCTATTTTTGAAAACAAGATTTTTTAGGATATTCCATGTGCAATGTACCTTGTCACTGAATCTTTAATTGTGGATATTATCAATTCCCTTTGATCTCTAGTTACTCTAGTTAGGGTTTTGACTTATTTATTTTGAATTGACTTCTTCCTCAGCACATCCCCAACTTTGCATAACCCAGTTATAGTTGCAATTACTTCTTTTGAGATATGGTAGGATTTATCTAAAGTCAAAATATCATCATTCAATCTGTTCAAAATAAACTCGATGATTTTTTGTGTTTACAAAATAGGGGAAGTCACTCCAAATATCCAAGCTTTTGTGCTTTGCTTCATTCAACCATTTCAATACATTGTGCAACACCATGTTTCTTTCGGCTCTAATCTTCTCATATCTATATTCATCTAGTTTTTCCATTCCTTTGATTTGTTCCATTTTTCCTTCCGTACACGTCTTGAAAATAAGTTCTTCAACCTCACACCAAATTAATATTTCTCAATATAACAGAAGTACCTAATGGATTAGGGTTTCGTCGCCGAAATATGCTTTCAAAATTCTAGTGCAGAGTGCTCTCCTTCTTCTTTTCTTTGACACAAAGTGGCAAATGAGGGTTTCAAGTTGATTTTTGTATTTCACACACTTAAATTTTTTTGTAATAAATTATTTTTCCCTAACTTGTCTGGATACCCTATTTTCTCAGTCTATGAAAGATAACTCTTTTTCGGATCTTCAACTTAGCATAATATTCTTTTGAACTCTTCCAATAGCATTTGTGCATCATCATTGCAACCACTACACTCATCCACATCCTGGTGTCAATTACCGATAGGAGGTTTGAAAGATTTTCTTGACAACCCCCCCTAGGCCAGAGGCCTAAGACTAATTCTTGGAGGATTTACTAGAAGCAGGTTTTGGTGTTGTCTCATTTCCTACAATAGAGGGACACTTCTTCACCCATGTCTTCTTCATTTGATCTCTTATTTCATCCACAATCACTTTCCCTTTTCTTTTATCATCTTTTTGTATATTTTTTCCTTTGTATACCAGACCTCTTCTATCCATATTCTTGTTTTTGTAGAATCTTGCAATGTGACCATATTTGTTGCAATTGAAACACAAAACATTTCCTTGTCCAGACGAGTCACTCCATTGATTTCTTTTTGATCTACACTGGTTAGCAATATGCCCAAATCTTCCACAGGTATAACATCTAACACTCATATTAACAAATTTGTTTGACACATTTCTACATTCAATTGACTTATGATCAAACTTATTGCAATTGAAACACTAACCAAAAAATTATGAATCATTTGATTTGATTTTACATCTACATTGATCAGCCATATGGCCAAATTTATTGCAAACAAAATAGTATCCATTAAACTTTTGAACATTAGGTTGTCTTACCATATGCCTTTTTTCTTTGTTCATTAGATTTTCTTGCCTAAAATTCCTTTGTCCAGATCCAAAACTTTCTCCTTTCTCATATCCAATACCTCTCTTATCATTTGCATTCTTCTATCTTTGAGTCAGCTCATCAAGCTTAACAAGCCTAATCTTGAACTTCTCCTTGTATGCATTTGCAGTAGCAAGTTCACCTCTGAGAATAATAATATGTTTTTCAAGATCTTCTTCATTATTTTTAGATTATTGTAGTTCAATCTCTAACTGAATAAATTCTCCATTAATTTCGCTTCATTCATCAGATCTCTCTTTTATGGACTAGGCAAGATTTTCCTCATTCTTCTTTCTTTCTTCAATCTCCTTAGTCATGTTCATCACCATAGAATCTATCGCATGCTTTAGGGTAGCATTGTCTTTAGCAAGATTTTCACATTCTTCGGTTATCTCCTTCAAGGTTTGATTTAGGTGAACATAATCCATGCTTTTTCTTTCTTTCTGCTTAATTTGATCACAAAGATCATTTCTCTTCTCCCTAGACTTAATCATCTGATCCTTCAACTTTTGAATGAATTTCTCAACATCCTTAAGATTTTCTTTCAATTCCCAAACTTCTGCTTTAGACTAATCAAGATCATCAATTGCCACCAAAAGCTATTGTTGAAGACTACCGGAGTCCATTACATTCCAAGATCCACCTCAAGCTATAAAACTTTTTCTGAGGAACTTAACTCTAATACCAATTGTTGGACTCAAGCAACATTGAGAGGGGCGGTGAATCAGTGTTGTGTAATTTTTAACTTTATTAAACTGATCTCTCAAGTGTATATAACATTCAATCAAAAGAAAGATGCATGAACATAGAACAATAAGCCACAACACAATAACACAAGGATTTTTACATGGAAACCCTATTAGGGGAAAAACCATGGTGGAGGTCAATCCTCAATTTGAGTACTCAAAATATAAGTGTTTTACAAAATGGGGAATGCAATTGCATTCAAGCACACTACTCAAAATCAAGAAGGCTCACTGCCTTACAAAATATTTGTATTGCATCAAATGGTTGAATTGAGAAGATAGCATCTACAAATACCTGATTACAGTTCTGGTTAGGCTCATAGATCATATTCTTGACCTTCTGTCTAATTCTACACTTCGCTCTGCTCTACCTTAATTCACTTCACAAAATCCTCTTCTACACAAATGAAAATTGCTTAACTATTCTTTTGATATTCGTACACACATCGAAACATATTGAACTCTCACACATACACACCAAAATGAATTAACTAATCTCATATTTATATCCACTATCAAGAATTCAATCGCTATATGTTGGCTTCAATAGAATAGAAAATATCTTCCAACTGTCGGCTCAAATCATGAATATCATTTAATGCGCATCCACCAAAGTTAGCCATAGCATAGTGAGGACCCAAAAAAAAATATTCAACACAAAAATATTCCAAACAATTTTGCCTTAAACATCCACAACACCTTACATTCACTTAGTTGACCTTCATACATTGTTGAATAGAAAATTGAATGATTGGATCTCCTAACTCATACAACACTTGATGCGAAAACAAAAAACTCAAGAATAACACATTTCATATACCCATCAACCTTCCTTGAGATCCACAACCAAAACTGATAAACTAGTAATGCAAACCACTTGATAGATACAACTTTAGTTGGATACCATGTTCTTTACTCTATCTTCTAGTATGGTTAGATATAGAAGTGTGGACTGGATCAATGACTTTGGTTGCCATTAATGACAACACTAGAAGCCATATGTCAACATCCTCAATAATCATCCCTCACAAACTTACAATTCACTTGCTATTTGCATACATACACCACTCCACCTTATTCCCCTCCACCTTACAATAACAATGATGCTATCCTTAACAAAAAATGGCATCGTCGAGCTAGAACTACTCTAGTAGAGTATGTTTGAATGGAGATTCTAGAGGGGAGGTTGATTTAGACACAAATGATGATGAGGATGTTGGGTGTTCTATTCGCTAACTTCCATCACCTCTGTGGTGCTTTTCTCCTGGGTAGGGAAAATATTTTCTTTCCTCCCATTTGGTGCTACTTGGGAGCTGGGTCAAGATCTCCTCTGGTGTGGTGCCTTCTCTCCTTCCTCTATTTTTGGGTCATGTAGAGGTTGTTCTGGATGTGACTGGAGGAGGATATCTCCTTCTACCTCTCTTATTCTAGCTGTGTTTTCTCTTCCTACTAATGTTCTAGCTACTCTCCTTGTAGTGGGTGTGGGACATCGGTTTCTCTGTGGAAGTTCAAATGCAGATTGGGCTTATTTTTTCTCCTATTTGATGTAGTAGGAGGGCTTGGGGGCTCCTCATTTTGGCCTATTCTGCTTCTATTTTTTTTCTTGGTTGTCCCTCATTTCTTCTTCTTGTTTGTTCTATGAATTTATTTTGGGGTTTTTATTCATAGAGTGTTTTTGGTTTTTGTCCTTCCTCCGTGGAATGGTGGTGTCTCCCTCTAGATGGTTTTGAATAGTTTTGGTCTGTCTCTAGCTCTAACCGGTGTGTTGGGGTAGCTTGGTGTTTCTTCATGTTGGACCTTCTCCTTGTTTTCATCCTGTTTGGGGCCCCATTTCCTCTTGGAGCTTGGTTGTTCCCACTCACTCTAGGTTTGGGCCTCTACTCCTGGTGGTCTTTTGGCCTGTGTTCCCTTTTTTGTTGTGTTCTTTATGACCTTGTTGTCTATGGCTGAATGTCTTTTGGACCTCTTTGTTGAGGTTGTTGTTGTTCCTCTTGATCCCATGGTGGTTTATGGTGTTCATTCTTCTAACGGGGTTTGAATCCTTTGTTATGAATTTTACTTTTTTCTATTGAATCCTTCTATCTTCTCTTTGTTCTAGGATTTGGGCCTTGTCTTGTTGGTTTGATTTTTTCGGTGCCCCAATTGGGCTTCAAATTTTTTGTTGATATGGGGGTTGGGTTTCGAAGTTATTGCCAAGGATCTCCAGTTGGGTTTCATTATTATGGCTTAGATGGATGCTCTCCTATTGTTGCTGGATGGGCTACTTTTTACCTATTAGGTCCTACACCTAGTGTTTGTGGTGCCTAAGGATGTTATGGTTTTCCTTCCTATTATCACCGTCTTTTGTCATGTTTTATAGTTTGTGTCTTCATTTGAGGTGAAGACCACTCCTATTAAGGAGAAGCCCACTCCTATGGAGGTGGAGTTGGTGGTTGTAGGGATGGAAAAATGATCTCTCTTCTCTTATGAGCTCTTATTGAGGTGGAGTTTGTGCAAGGTGGAGTGGTGTGGCTTCTTTAGGAAGGATTCCCATATTATCCTCTCCTATAGAGGGGACCTCTCTCCTTTATAGGTGGAGTTAGAGATGATGGTTCGAGTGGTTTAGTGCTTCTTGATGGGTGATCCTTCTTAGAGTGTTTCTAAGCTCAAATGCTCTCTTATTCAAGTAGGGAGTTTGTGGGAAAGATAATTCTTGATGGGTGCTTCGGCAACCCTTGTTGGTTTACTATGGAACAGATGTCACAAACCATGTTTAGTGCCTAGCTAACTCAAGAAATCTCTTTTAAATGATTAGGTTTAAGGTCCAAGTAAATTCCTAGATATAAAAGGGTTTTCAGCCCCTTCAAAGTTGATTCTCTCCAGTTTGTTTTATCGTGTGTATCTTTTGGTAGACTGTTGATGTTGGGCTACTGATTGTTTGTGTTCCTTTCTTTCTGTAGCTTTCTTTTTTTTGGATGGGGTTTCTAGTCCCCTCAAAACTGGTATGTAAGGGGTTTCTAGTCCCCATAAAACCTATTTATCACTAATAAAAAAAATGATGCTATCCGTAACACACTTGTTCAAACCATGTCATCCACTCAACAAGTTGCAACCCTAATTCAAAACAATGGTCAACCTTCGCAATACATCAAAACCAATATGTTAGATCCTTAGAGATATTGAGAGAACAAATGCCATAAGGTATAGAAGTTCCCTGATTTGAGAAATATGGTGGGAAAGGAGATCTTGTTAGCCATGCTTTCACTTTTATAGCCCTATGTAGTGATTTCATCTTTGAAGATAAACTCTTGGCTAAACTATTCCATAGATCCTTGAAAGATATTGCTTTAGAGTGGTTCTTGTCCTTACCAAATAATTCAATTGGTTCATTCGATGAGCTTTTGATACCTTTTACAACTACTTCCACATTCACATGGGTCCCAAGATGACCCTAATTCATTTAATGACATGTAAAAAAAAGGATGATCAAAAAGTGACTAATTTCATAGCAAGATACCAAACACTTTATTCACAAGTAAACATTAAGATTCCTAATGTTGACCTTCAATGAATTTTTATTGCCAACTTACAAAATAGACTCCAAAAAGAACTTGAAATGTTGAGATTCCCATCCTTTACACAACTATTCATATCCCTTCACGATTACCAAAATATGGCTTGCAGTCGTGATGTGAAAAATCCCCCTAGCCTTCGTGAAAATTTTGAATCCACAACTCAAAATAACTACCAACCTTTCAAGAAGAAAAATAGGGTATTTTTACAATTTAATTCCCCTAAACCAAGTCAACAAGCTAATAACCAAGTGGTTGCTATAAATAAAACAAGTCAATTTTCCTTTCGGGATAGAAATAGAAATGTTACTCCTCTATCCGATACCCTTCATAATATCATGTTGCATCTCGTTAAAAAGAATATGCTTTCTTTACCTCCTATTAAAGAGCGTGATCCTAATCTACCATTTCTCATAGGCTTTTGACAAAACTCTTATTGCCATTATCGATGACAAAATGGAAAAGCTATATAACATTGTAAGCATATTAAACATCTTGTGCAAGAACTTATTGATAATAATCAACTTCAAATTGGAGGTTTGAATGATCAAGGAAATAAGGCCATAGCTCCTCCTAACAAAAATATAAAAATATTTAAAAATTCCATTCTAAAGCACACTATTTCATTTTTCAAAGCTAGCAAAATGAAGAATGATGTGATGAATGTTGACACGGATGATGAAAACATTAAAGATGACAATGAAAAACTTATTAAAGCGGTAGCATTTATTGAAGCTATACCTCATAAGGGCTCAAACAAAATGCCTCTTGATATTGATTTCTCAAAAAAAAAAGTACTTAAGCATGCACCTGATGGTCCTCTTTACATAGCCAAAAGAATCAATAACAAGCCTACTAACGGGATATCAATTGATCCCATCTATGGAGAGAATGTGGTCACTGAATAATTTCTATGTGTATGAACTCTATCAAGAAGCATATGATAAACTGAAAGCATGGATCAAGATGCATAATGGTTTTTCTTGTCCTATGATAGGCACAATAGATCTCCCTTTGAATGTTGGGTCAAAAAAAATGTCACATTTACCATCATCCCACAATCAAACCAATTTCATGTGAAGTTAGGCTATCCATGGTTTTGATCCATCAATGTTGTCCCCTCAGTTGTGCATAAATGTGTAAATTTTCCCTTTAGCAATGATATCTTTACTGTGCATCATAGTGGGTCTAATCCCATGTTTTCTTGGGGGAACTTTTCATTATATTTCTTTTGGCCCGAGCCTATTGAACCTATTAGACCTCGTGAGGACTTCTTTTTTGAATCCTATCAAAAGTTTAAGGCAAAGCATATAGCAGAATTACCCCTTAGAAACATTCCTCAACCTATGATTGAACCACCTATCCTTGATGAACTGATGATTGAACAAAAACTCCTTCCAAACATCCAAGAGCACCCGATGAAAATACCTCTTGTGATTTCCTAAAAGAAACAATGAGACAACAAACATAGTTTTGTTGTTCCTCCTAAAATTAAACAAGTTTACAAAGATAAAGAGAATGTGTTTGAACAACCTCCCATGGTTCTGTTTATTCCTCCCCTAAAGGAAGAGAAGAATCCTATGATTGACAAACCTGCTCCTACAAAAACTCAAATTGACAATAGAGTAAAATGAAATCAAAATTCTATGAAGCATAGGTGTAGATGTTGTGCTATTGCTCGTATGTCATAGACTAAATAAGACAAGAACAATGCATAAAATCAAAATCCAAATGTACCCAAAGAAATGCATGATAACCCTATACCCTCACCACAATGTAAACAAGAACCTTCCATGGACATTATCATTTAGGCTCATGTTGTGATTAATATAGATGATGACATTAACAATATAAAGATTGATGAACAAGTGCATAATGAGTTGAATACATTTTTTTACCTCTTCTATAAGATTAAATAAAAAATCTCCTAAAAAGAGTGTTGAACTTGGTGCTTCCCCTAGTTTGGCACTTGCTATTGTCCCTTTGGCTAGTTTTCTTCCTTTCATATATACTGACCGAGTTTGGGATGTAGACAACCTACTATAGGTTGAATCACATGTGCCTTACTAGTCTTTTGTGTTGTTTCCTTTTTCATGTTTCTTGATGTGATTACATGTGTGTAATGTGATCCCTCGTGCTGTTTCATTTGATATATCTCTCTCTTTTTGTGCATTCCTCTATATGTACCTACATTCTTCTCTATGTTGTAAAATTTTTATCTTTTTCACGTGTCTTGTGTTTTCCTTTTGGGGATGATGCAAGGTTTCGAGACATTTAGGTATCTTCCATGTTAACCTAAAGGATTTTTTTTTCTCTTCACTCTCTTTGTGTCATTCTTCCAGTTCTATGAGTATTTGAGGAATGATGAAAATCCCATGCTCTAAAAAAACATTGTAGCAAAGACATACTAACCCTGAATCAATAGATCCCTTATGTATTCTTGGGGGCAACCCCTCCCTCCTTGTTCATGACATAGCTTTATTTTGAAATAATATGACTTGGCATAGGGTTTTCTGAGGAAATATTTTATGTATTAGGAGAAAACATTGGCTACTTTAAAGTAGTTGCTCACAATAATGGTGTTATAAATTGCTTTAAAGTGGGGGCATACATTGATGACATATTTTGACATTTTGTATATTTCATGGCATTATTTTCATTTTTCTTGTGATGCATCCTTTTCTTGGTGGTTTCATTGGGTTTGATGTCCTCCAAGAGTGTGATGCTTCTAAGTATACAATTTCCCTTAGTGGCATGATGTGGAATGAGTCATCCCATAAGTGGAAATCTGATATTCTTGACTTGTCCTCTCTTGGATCGACATTAGGCATGATGTTCCCTAAGAAGAAGACCTTACACGAATGAAGAAAAATCCCCTTTAACAAAAACCTACAAACATAACATTCATAATAATTTAGCATTGTGGTGCCTTATCAAAGTTGTTATGGGTATAAATTTGGTATGGTATGGGAGGCTAATATGATTCTCTCATTTTCTACCTTTTCAAGATACTCACCTAGTAGACAACTTGAGGTTCCACTACCCTAGAGTGAGCATGTGTGTCATTTATATAGTGGATATTGTGTTCCACTTGTAAACATTTTTGGACAAACAACCTAGACCTGGTCCACATCATGTTGGAAACACTGTCAAAGCTTGATCCTTTTTCTTGGACAAATAGTCACATTCTACATCGCATTGGAATGGTCAAAGCTTGATCGTTTACTTTCCATTATTTTTCCTGGTCTTTGATAGGGTATGATTATGTATCTTTGTCATTGTTGCATACACAAATTTCTTCAATGTGTACTTTAGTGTGAGTTTTTCATGGGGGAAAATTCTCACTAAAGTGGGGGTAAAATGTAGTAATGGAAAAAGTATCCCTTTTCCATTACTTAGTTTGGGAATGGGTAATTAATGATAAAATGGAATTAATTGTTCCTTATTTAGTGTATTGTAAAGTGTATATTTACACTTTCACACTAATCTAGGGCTTTATTAATTAATTGAAGTTAATTAGAGCTTAATTGGTCCCTTAAATTCAAATCCAAGCCTAATTTATTGCATTTTCTGAAGGATAAAGCCTGACACTCGTTAATAATATTTCACAACACTTAAATTGGCAAGGTTTGGGTCATAGGCTAGTGACCTTGGACCCATTCGCCACCTGGTGAATGGGTCCTTCCTAGGTCTTGGGACCCCCTTTTCACATGTTATATCACCTCCTCGAAGCATGTCCTAGTTGAGTGTGCTAGGACCCATTCACCCTACGGTGAATGGGTCCTCTTTAACTTAGGACACCCCTTTTTGAAAATTTTTGTGGTAGAAATTTAATGATTTCAAATCCTAGATCTAATGTCAACTTGTGTTATTTGAATTTCAGGATTTAACTTTAAGAAATGTATAAATATAAGGCTAATTCACATAGTTTCATCTAAGACATCCTAGCAATTTTCAAGTGATCTTAAAAGAATTCAAGTGAGCATTTACAAGATAATTTCAAGAGCATTTCAAAGGAATTCAAGAGTAGATTATTAAAATTTTATTACAACAATCAAAGGTGGTGTCATCATGTCAAAGGCATAGTGTATCATGCATGTTGTTGAGCTAATGTGTTGATTTAGTATGGAAGATACAATTCAAGCATTGTGTCACATCCAAATTCAAGATCAAGGTCTACATTTCTTATGGACACTTCATGCTAGATTGCTAATTTGCATTCCAATACTTCATCCAAGGTATCATTTTTTCCCCGTTTCATCTTCATGTTCATTATTTCATCATAAGGTTTAATTACCTAAACGGGGTAGACATCCAAATTTTGGACACTTAATTTATCCAAATTTTTCATTTAAACATTCTCTTATCTGAGTTAATTAAGTAATATTACTATTATTTAATTAATACCCTTAATTCTGCCAAATCCCTAAGGTATTTAATTAATAATTAAATACTTTACTCTTTTAATCCTTCTTTCATCAAATAAATTAAATAAATAATACATTTATTTAATTCCTTACATGTCATTTTCATCTAATCCTAATCCATCTCCTAATTTCTTCATTAGGGATGTGCACATGCCTAATCCTTGATTAGGATGTGTCACATCCTCCAACTTTTGCAAGTTGGCTTATAATCCTCATTTATCTTCTAATTACTGATTAATTAATCTTAATCACTACCTTGGTCAACTCTCTCCATCCCCCAAGGAATTTTTAATTCCTTTTTATTCCTCCAAGAATCCCCTTTTCCCATGCATCTTCTAGAATCTTTGACTTGTCACATCAAGTCACATGTGACAAACTCCCACCTTTTGGGAACATTGTCTTATCCACTAGATTCTTCCAATCATTGTGAATTTAAATTCACTTTTATTCACCCAAGATTCTTCCCATCTCCCAATGTACTTGGAAGGTACTTGTTCTTCCTCCACCTCATGTACCTTTTGGCCACCTCACTTACACTTCATCTCCTCTTAGCCACTTTGTCATCCACATGTCAAGATGTGAGGGCTTGTGAGTTCTCAACCCACCATATCCCTTCATCTTGACCTTGTTGGATGAATCTCAACCATTGAATTCTCTAGATAATTCAAATTCTTCTATAAATACCCCCTCCTCAAGGGCATTTTCAACACTTTTTCATTTGAGCAACCTTATGTTGTCAATTTGCATTCTCAAGCATTCACTATCATTTAGCCATCCATTTAGTCATTTTAAATTATCAATCTTGCATCTAGTAACATCAAAAGCCATCCAAAGACACCTAAATTCATCTAAATCAAGGGCCAATCAAGGAGTCTTCAACAGCAAGGAAGGTATAATCGATTTTCATTTTATTTCATCTATTTTCCTTGTTTTATCACTCTTTAGGCTAATCATTGAAGTGTTCTTAGTGTTTTATCATTTGCATTTTAAGATATTTTGCACATTAAAATAGGGTAAAATTCTAAGGTACACAATGGGGTTTGACAAAGGAAAACCCATATTCCTAACAAAAAAACAATTTTTCTTCTCTCTTGATGTGTGATTGTATGTTTTAGGTTAAAGAGATCAAGTGGAGAAAAAAATTGTCAAAGTGTAAAGTTGCAAAAGTTGTCATCCTTGTTGCAAGATCACAAAAGTACTCTACAAAATTTATTTCCAACTTTTAGGAGCTGAACACCTAAGATTCAAGACTGTAGAAATTGAAGAATAGAACCCAAAAATGACTTTTCCAAAATGCTAATAGGAACTCATTCACCACTAGGCGAAATAGTCCTCAATGAGGCCCAAAACAACACTTTTCCATAAAGGTACACATCATTTTGACATCTAAAAACCTTCCTTTTTACTATTATAATAGTTAGGTTTTTTTTTTCTAATTATTATTTAGGCATTATAGCCCTCATAATTGAATGAAACAACACAAGTAAAATTAGGTTCATTATTTTGTTGATCTCATTATGGTGAACCTCTTTTTCTTTGTTTCAAAGGTTTATTGTTGATAGGATGTATATAAATATATATTCCCTAGTTACATCGATAGGTGTATACATTGGTAGCACATAGTGAAATGTGAGTGTGTTAACTTTTTCAAAAAACTCCTAAAATGGATGACATACATTAAATAAGTGATACATTGTAAATCTATACCATTCAATATTAGGTTTTAGATCTAATGGAAAATATTTTTTGGCTTGTCTTTCCTTGGAATGTAACCCTATTTTATGAGGGTGTTGTATTATGGCTATAGTAGAGTGTGATGTTTTCTGAGAGTCTGATAGTGGATGTTTTCTCTTGATCTTTGGTGGTGATACTCCTATCAGAAGCTTGCTCTACAAGTATATTCTAATCTTTGTGATTTTTGAATAATATATTAGATGACTTTTGAAGTGTGGGGTTTTTCTCCTAAAAGTGTTTTCCCCAAGTAAATCACTATGTCATGGTATGCATGATATTTATGTTTATTCCTTTTAATTTTTTGTAACTGTTAAAGATCTATAAAAGGTTTGTATTATTCTCCTCTCAAGATTAGTGTAGAATTTTTTTTTGCTACCTTAGCTTCCTTACAAGTGGTATCAGAGCCTAATCACATTTGGTTTTAGTTATGGTTTGTTGGGATTTTTGAACTAATCTAGATTTGAGTGGGAGCTTGTGCAAAAGACACTTTGTGATCTTGTTGTAGGAATTTTCTAATGGAAATTTCATCAGGGAGAATAGAGGTGGAGAATTTTTTTGGAAATAATTTTGAAATGTGGAAGCTAAAGATGGAGGATCTGTTGATAGATCGAGATCTATGGGATGCTGTTGATGAGAATTTTTCAAGGCCTTTAGATCCTACTCAAGTTTCTTAATATGATGTTATGGACCATAAAGCCAAGGGTCTAATCAGATTGTGCTTAGTAGACTATTTTAATTAATGTCCATGAGGAGACCTCTGCATAGAAACTATGGAAGAAGCTAAGTGAGATGTATCAGGCCAAATCTTTAGTGAACAAGAGTTTCTTGAGGAAGAAGTTGGATTCCTTGAGAATGAAAGAGGGTGGATGAATCACAGAGCACTTGAAAGCATTCAATATGTTGGCAGCTCAATTTCCATCAATTGGTGTCAAAATGGATGAGGAGGAGAAATGTTAGATCTTTCTTTGTTATTTTCCCAATTCGTGGGATTCTCTTGTTATGACTATTGGGAGAATTGTTATTTTGAAGACTGAAGATGTGGTGGGTTCTTTTCTTTCTAAAGAGATGAGGGGGAAGGTATCCAACACTACCAAGGAGGCCTTAAATTTTCATGGAATACCTAAGGAAAAAGGAAAGAAGAATGAGAAGCATGACAAATCCAAGTCCAAGGGGAGATCTAAATATCTTGGAAAGTCCAAAGTTATTTGTTGGAACTACGGTAAGCCTAAAAATGTTCATAAGGAATGCAAAGAAGAAAAAAAGAAGAAAAAGAAGAGATTTGATTCTAATTTTGAGTTTTATAAGGAAGATGGTGATGCATTAATTGCAGCTTTGGTAACTTCTATAGGTAATGATGCATGGTTAATTGATTCAAGTGCATCTTTCCATATGACCTTTAATAGAGATTGGTTTTCTGAA
This sequence comes from Sequoia sempervirens, assembly GCA_007258455.2. Classification (NCBI taxonomy): domain Eukaryota; kingdom Viridiplantae; phylum Streptophyta; class Pinopsida; order Cupressales; family Cupressaceae; genus Sequoia; species Sequoia sempervirens. Next base: position 1,114,475 of record VDFB02256132.1, read on the forward strand.
TATGAAGAATTTGATGGAGGTAAGGTGTACTTGGGTGATGATTCTTATTTAGATATTGTTGTTCATGTTAAAGCTAAAATCAAGTTTCCTAATGGTAGAATAAAAAGGAATAATGGTGTGTTTGATATCCTTGGATTAGCATGAAATTTTTTATATGTGAGCAAACTAATAGATGTAGGTGTGCAAGTAGTATTTTCTAATGCAAGATGTAAGATGGTTAGAGGTGCTATGGTGATTTCTAGAGGTGTTAGATATGGCACATTGTATAAGCTCAATCCATGCACTATTGAGTGCAATAGTACTTCTATGAAAAGCAAGTCTATGGAAGAGGTGATGGTTTCTTCTTCAGTAGATGGTCATAGCTTTTGGGTACCCAAGGGTGCTCTTTATTTTGAGTCAAAGTTACCTATAGAGAAAACTATGTTATGGCACTAGAGACTTGGCCACATTGGAGAAAAGGGTCTAAGGACCTTGAAAAATAAAATCCATGTTGAAGGTCTATCTAATTTTAATCTTGAATTTGAATTTTGTGAGCATTGCATTTATGGAAACAAAATTGTGTTAAGTTTTACTCGAATTCACATAAATCTTGTGGTGTATTGGATCCTATTAATTATGATGTGTTTTGTCATGTAGATGTTCCTTCAATTGGTAAATCCACATATTATGTTCCATTTGGTGATGATTATAGTAGAAGGAAATGGGTATACTTTCTAAAGAGTAAATCTGAATTTTTTAGTCAATTTAAAGAACTTAAAGCAATGGTTGAGTTGTAGAGTGGAAAGAAAATATAATGTTTGAGGACTGATAATGGTGGTGAATTTTTCTATAATTATTTTGATAGATTCTATAAATATTGTGGTATTCATAGATAGAAGACAACTCTGTATTCTCCACAATAGAATGGAGTTGTAGAAAGAATGAATAGGACAATGATGGAGAAGGCTAGGAGTATGTTGAGTGGTGTTGGTCTAGAACAAAGTTTTTGGGTTGAATTTGTTATTGTTGGAATTAGAAGGCTGTCATTGATGTCAATAATTGAAACTGGAAGATTGTCATTTATGTACATTACTTGTATAGATTTGTGTGCAATGTTTTTATCTCATCTAAAATGCAAGAAATAAACTTAAGCAAAAGGATAAAAACAAAACAAAACACTCAGATTAGGGCTTAAAATTGAAACTCAAACTTGAAAATAAAATACCAAAATATTACTTTGTTTGAGCTTGATAAGTTTGTTTTCCCCTTTTGATGGCTTGATATGTGTGCTTCTAGATCAATTTTGGCAACATACAACTTGATTTTTGTTTGATTTGGATGCAAGGGTGGGGATTTTTTCTATGGATGCAAGATGGTGGTGTGAGCTTGAATGTGGTAGTATATGGTTAGAATGGTTGTGAATGCAAAAATGGCTAAGTGTTAGCCATTTAGCAAGGGAGATGGAAATGGACGTTGGAGATTGAAAGGGGGAAGAAGATCAAGGGTTGAGATCAAGAGTTGACCAAAGGAATTAAAAATTCATTTTTAATGTGCATGGGAATGATAAAAGGAATTAAAAATTCCTTAGAAACCTTGGATGAATAAATGGAATTTAAAATTCCATTGGTAAGGACATGTGTATTGTAAATGGAATTAAAAATTCCATGAGGGGTATTGGGAGAATAAAATGGAATTAAAAATTCCATGAGGGGTGTGGGTAGTATTTATTAGGGGGTTGACCATGGGTTAGATTAGGCTAATTAATGGATGATTAGAGGAAGCTTAAGTGGTTAAGAGAGATTAGGATCCCACTTGCATTTTATGGAGGATGTAACACCTCCCTAATCAATGATTGGGAATGTGTACATCCTTAATCAAGGATTAAGAAAGGGGGGTTAATATTAGGAGTAGATTATGGAGGATGAAACATGAGGGTATTAAATAAATAGATTATTTATTTAATTTTTTGGAGGAAAGGGATAAGGGGTAAAGTATTTAATTATTTAATTAAATACCTTAGGGATTTAGAGGACTTTAGGGGTATTAATTAAATAATAACAATATTATTTAATTAATGTAGATAAGAGGATATTTAGATGAAAAGGGGTAAATTTGACCAAACATAAGTGGTAAAATTTAGATGTCTACAAGATCAATGGTTGCTCATACGGTAATACAAATTTGATCTATGTTAATCTAGTATTGGAGGTTTGTTGATTTGGTATTTTAGTTTGGATTATCTTATCTTCTAAGATTCATTCAAAAGATGATAATATGTTATATCTTGACATCATGTGCATCTACTAACAATATTTTAGTTGGCTTGGTTATATGGTTGTAAAGATACAGTTACCAGTAGTTTGGTAAATGGTGTTTTACTTATATACTAGTTCAATGCATCAATTTTTTAATCCGGATTCTACCTCAAAGAAAGATATCATTACTGGAATTTGTACATAGATTTGTGACTACAAGATTCATTTTACCTCAAAGTTTTATGATGATATACGAATGCATTCAAAAGATATGAGTAATAGTGTTCTAGTATGAGGATTACAGTAAGTCTTTGTATAGCACACTGATGTGGGAGATTTTGCATTCTCTCATGATTAATTGTTTTTTCTTGCAGAGTTGAAGATAAGTTACTTGATGTCATCTAAAGGATAATTTGATGTGTTAACAAGTTTTGGAGTTACATGTTTGGAAAATTACATATACAATTGAAGTCCTTGATTTTTTAGGTCTAGCTCTGGCTGACCTAATTATGAATTTGTGTTAAGAAGATTAAATATGCATTGCAAATACTAAAGGGATCTATCTTAGGTCCATGATGACTGTTATCATACATTGCATGCTTTTATTGGGCTTAAATATGGATATGGTTTGAGGTTAAAGCTAAAAGAGTTAATTTTGATTTGAAATAGGGAAACTCTAATTAGGGCAACCTAATTAGTGAATGCAAATGTATACAGTATATATATGTAATATACTTTTAAAGATATAAACTGTGAATGAGAGATCAGTATGAGAGATAGAGAGAAATGATAAAATTCAATTAGTGTGAATGTGCAAAATTGTATGTATGAGTAGAAAAAATTGTACAAAGAAGTTTTTTAGATTGAGTGCTTCACCAAAACTGAACTCCAACACAATGAAGGTGCATTCTATCTCAATTCTCACCCTAGAAGTGTTTCCATACCCTATTTTGTAAATTATCTTAGGCTATGAGCCTTCAAGGATGGTGTATCCTAGTAGTAAGCTATTGTAATATTCTATATCTAAATATATTATATTATGAGTTAACCCTCACCATGGTTTTTCCCATTTTGGGTTTTCCATGTAAAAATCTTGGTGTTCATGTGTCATGTAGTGTTATGTTCTTTTCAATTTCTTCATTCTTAATTGCATTTGTAGACACTTAAAAATGACCTAGGCCTACAAACTTTATTTTTCATCTTTTTCTTCCTAGCATAATTAAGACACTTTAATTATGCATTTGACCCACTTTCGACTACTAATTAAATAATGCATAATTATTTAATTAATTCATGTCCTTTTATTCCTCTTGATTATTTAAATAAATAAATTTTATTTATTTATTTAATGTGTCACTAATTGTCTAATGTCTTTCTATAATTAAATAAATTTCTTAATTTATTTAATTATCCTTGTCCCATAATTCCTCCTGATTATTTAAATAAATAAATTTTATTTATTTATTTAAATATGTCACTAATTCTTATAATTAAATAGATTTATTAATTTATTTAATTATGGGCCACCTTCTTCAATTAAATAATTATCTTTAATTATTTAATTGGCTTATTGGACATTTCCCTCATTTTAAATAAAATTAATTACTTAAAATGATCTCACATTGTTAACTGCCACTTCTTTTAGTAAATAATCCAAAATCAATTATTTACTGTCACATAAATCCATATTTTTGAATTAATTTTAATTCAAAAATGGTAATCTTCTTCCATAGATCAAGTAATGTCTAAAATTATTGATTTTCCAAATCTTATCTTTCTATCCAATCTTTATCTTCTTGATTTTTTGAATCTTATCTTTTTGGCTAATCTTTATCCTCTTGTCACATTTATTCTCAACCGTTGATAGGATTTTCTTAAATTGCATCTTGGCCACTCATTTCAGATTTTTTCCCTAACCCTAATTATGGGTTGTCATACACAATCTTGACCTCTTATTTTAGGCTTTCATCAACTTTTAATCTTGGCCATCCATCCAAAATTGCATTTTCCATAAAATGCCAATTTTGCTCACATTTTAGACAACTTCTTGATATTTCATTTTGGCATAATTGTTGAATCTTAAGAAATCTTACATTCTTGTCATAGAATTTATTGTGGCATAGCTTAGAGATTAGTTCAATGTTTATCATTTGCATGATAGCATTATAGTCATTTTAAATTAGTCAAAATCTTGCTTAGGACTCTGTCATTGTCTTTGTCATTAAATTGCTAGTACATTGAATCCGAGGGCAACACATCTTTCCAGCAAGTTAGAAAGTGTAATCGAGATTAGCCATGACGATTGAAGACACTTGGTGAGTTTGTTATGTTTTGTGTTTTTCATTTATTTTCCTTTGCACTTCATTAATTTCTTTGGGTTTTATGTTTATGATCTAATCATTGCTGAAACTAGGAAAATTCTCATTGATACAATAGTTAGATATGCTTTAATAATTGGATGGTGCATAGCTAAATGGTTTAATGGAATATTAATTCACCCACCCTCTCAGTATTCTGGGTGTTCAACAATTGGTATCAGAGCTTGGTTCCTTTTGAGAAGCCTAAAAGCTTGAGGAAGATCTCAAAATTTGAACACATGGTAGATAAGAGATTTCTTATTCCTTTGGAGGAGATTCCTACTAAACATATTAAAGAAGATTGTATCTTAGATAATGGTGAATTTGAAATTTCTCTTGAAGATCTTGATAGAATTGAAGAAGAAAATAGGGATTTGAAGGAAATCTTGAAGGAAGCAAATGAGTGCATAAAGATTTTGAGAGAAAAAATAAAGAAATTTAAAGAAAGGCATAGAGAATTCAATGAATAGTTGAAAGAAAATGAAGATATTATCAGACTAAAACTGCAAGTGGAAGAAAAAAGGAGAATTAAAGACTGTCAAAAAGTTGAAATTCCAAGAAAGATGGATGAGTGTGCAAAGCTTGAACAAGAAGTGGTATTTTCTAAAATTAAATCTAGAGAAGGCAAGAAGACATGAGGATAAATTCATGACAAGTTCTACAATGCTTGATGAGTTGATTGTTGATAAAAAAATATGCAAGGATAAAAGTGGTCTGGCATTTGAAGAAGGACAAAGTTCAAAAGTAAATCAAACACCTAACAATGTTGACTATCAAAGGAAGACTCAAAGAAATGGTAGACATGTCTAGAATCAAAGAAGTAATACTAGAAGGACTCCTCTTAAAAAACCTAATTCTCAAAGGTACTCATATTTTAATGGTATTTTTTATTTGTGCAATAGATTTGGACATAGGGAAAAAGATTGTAGAAATAGAATAAAATAGAATGATGGAATGAGTCAAAATGCTCTATCATTCTCCAGTCAATGTTTTAAGTGCAAAAGAATTAGTCATAAGGCTATAGAATGTAGAAGTTAGATGCTAAATAGAATGAACTATCCCTTTCAAGGATATTGTTATCACTGTAACTTATTTGGACATAAGGCTAACCAGTGCAAATATAGATTGAATAAAGGACAACTTGGATGGAAGAATATTGTTTGTTATATTTGTAGCAAATCAGGACACTTTTCTAGAGATTGCAGAAATAGAAATATGAAAAAGGACTATTTGGTAAAAATATATGAACCAATAACTAAGATTGATCCAACAGAAGTTAAGAAGGAAATGGAAATGATCTAGAGAAAAGAAGGAGAATCTGAGAAGCAAGGAGAATCAAAAATTTCAATTTCATCTGTATCATCCCCTAGTGTAGAAAATCACATCAAAAATTAAATTTAGACAGTGGCTAAGGGAGGAATATCAATACATTTAATAAACCCTTGTCAATATATGATGTCATGTCATGACTTAAATGTAGTTACTGAAGATAATGAATTCAAGATCTCTTGTGAAAGGAATTTTAAGTGGACATGTGCAAAGAAGGAATTTTGCAGAGTTTGAAAAGATGGAAGTACACACATATTTTGAGGACATCTATCTGTGATATGAAGCATTTATTGTTGAAGAAAATGTGATCGAAAAAATAAATTTAAGTGCATTAAAGAGATAAATCATTCAATGAAAGGAATTTGTAGAAAAGAAGTAAAGTGTGGAGAATTAATCTTGAAGAGTCTAAAGAATTTCCATATTGTAGAATTTTAGAATTTAACTTTGGTGTGTAGATGAAAGGTAAGTGATTATTACTATATATTACTCTCTATGAATTATTTGTTAAATTCAATTGAATGTGATAGATACACTTCAATTCACAGATAATTCAAAAAGACTAAAACAACAACTTAAGTAGTACCCTACTAAAACCCTAGAACTTGACCCTTTGGATGCATTTTCTGAAGTTCCCCTTGGTGTTATACCAATTGAATACATTAGGACATAAATTCATAGGAAGTTGGAAGAACCTTTGTATGAAAAGAACGTATATTATGGTTTAAGGAGTTAATTAGAGAAGACTATACCCTGAAACCGGAACACAATGTACTAACAAAGATGAAACTGTATATGTGGCATTAGTTTCCTAACTTTATCAATGAAGAAAGATGCATTAGTTTGGAACTGAGCATGTTTCATGATCAATTTGTGTGGCTTAATGATTCTCATATGATAACCAAAGAAGAAATTAGAGATGTTATTGATCTATCTTCCTTCAGACCTACTTTGATATGCAAACTTGACAAAGGAAAAGGATTGATGAAGAGTACAAGTATTGAAATTACTAATCCAGTATCTCAGTATGCGAGTATGATTATTGCACATTTTATTTTTGGTGAAAATGATGTCTCTGTCACTGCGATTGACATAGCATTAGATATGGTTGAGAAAAGAATTAAATTTTATCTTTGTGAGTTGCTTCAGAAACAACTGTTGGAGAACTTGAATGATATCAAGAAGAAGAATTACACGTTTAGGTACAAAACATTAACAATATGCTTAATCTTTTACTTTATGATGGAAGCACCTGCTGTAGGAGTTGTATGGGAGACTACCAAGCTAGTTGCACATAAAATTAGAGAGATATTGAGAAATATTGGAGATATGGATGCACAAGATGATTCCGTTGTTTCATTCTTTGGAAAGTTTTAGAGAAAAGTGAATAGAAGGTGAAGAATTCCAAGAGAGCTTGTGAAAAGATATGAGAGTGACAACATTTCTGGTATCCACTGATTATTGTATCATTAAGGTGGTTAAACCTATAACGATATGGATTCTTGAGCTAGGCTATGAAATTGAGAAATATTATGTTGTTGGATTTATTTGAATACTAATTAACAACCCTAGAGATCCTAGCAAACCAATATTCAGGACTTATATAGAAGTGGCTTGAGAAATACATGATAAATCTGAGTTGATCTTCGATAAATCAATGATTTCCTCTAGAGAAAAGAGAAAAGTTACTAAGGTTCATGTATTAATTGCTCAGACAAAGCTAACTCCAAGAAGACTCAAGCAACTAGCCAGAAGAAAGGTACATTTTTAGTTAGCTCCTAAAGCACACACCAGTTCTTCACAGTCCATTATCAAAATCACAAATGCATTGACTAATTTATTTAAAGAACTAAAAATTCAAGTAGTAAGTGAAATGGTTACTTGGGTAAGGGAAAAATGCTTGTTAGAAATTGAAGGAAGATGTAAGTCTACATATAGCAATGCACTTCAAAAGCTAGAAGAAGTTCAAGATTGTGAAAAAGAGGCTAGAAATCTATTCTCAATTTTTGGACATGGCTTGATGTGATTCAAAGATGTTGAGGACACAATTGAGACACATATAAAATATGCATCTAACACCTTTTATCCTACTCTAGATCAGGATGATCAGACTTGGTCTGGTCTAATAAAGCTACATGAATAATATCTCACACTACACAAGGAAAAAGGAGAAATGATTGAATGATATGGACGACTTAGAGACATGATCAAAATCAAGCACACCAGTCTCTTATGCTCTGTCTCTTGTTGATAGAATTCTAAATTCAAATGTCACTCCTAAAACTCTAGTTGAAGGAAAATATATCTTAATTGAACTTGAGAATCTATGTAGAGCTTTGACAAAAGCAAAGAAATTATGAGATGAAAGAAAATCTTCATGGATAAGTACTCTTCATGAACTCTAAGGACAAACACCTCTGGTTAATTGCTAATAGTTACTATTTTGGATGTACTTCTAAGGAGGGGTATTTAGGTACACAGAAGAAAATTATCTAGGATTTTTTAATAATAATACAATATCATGTATTCTTTTCCATTGATGGCAAAGGGGGAGAGAGTACAATGTGAAAAAGAAATTTTTTTGGAGAGAATACCATATGAAAAAGAGATATGAAAGAAGAAATTTTGTTCTTGATGGTTTTCACATCATGTGTTGCCATTAATGACAAAGGGGGAGATTTTTGGAAATTGGAAGGTTGTCATTGATGACAACAAGGGAAATTCAAAGTTTTTCATTGATGTACATTACTTGTATAGATCAATGGTTGCTTCAGTAATACATATTCGAGCTATGTTAATCTAGTATTGGAAATTTGTTGATCTGGTATTTTGGTCTGGATTATCTTATCTTGTAAGATTCATTCAAAAGCTAATAATATGTTCTATATTTACATCATGTGCATCTACTGAAAAGATTTGGGTTTGCTTGGTTATACGGTTGGAAAGATACAGTTACCAGTAGTTTGGTAAATAATGTTTTGCTTATATACTGGTTCAATGTGTCAATTTTTTGGTCTAGATTCTACCTCAAAGAAGGATATCATTATAGGACTTTGTACATAGATTTGTGAGTACAAGATTCATCTTACCATAAATTTTTAAGATGATATGTGAATGCATTCAAAAAATATGAGTAATAGTATTGTGTTATGAGGATTATAATAAGTCTTTGTATAGTGCACTAATGTGGGATATTTCACATTATCTCATGATTAATTATTTTTTCTTGTAGAGCTGAAGATAAGTTATTTGATTTTGTCTAAAGGAGAATTTGATGTGTTAATAAGTTTTGGAGTTACACATTTGGAAAATTGCATATAAAATTGAAGTCCTTGAAGTTTTAGGTCTAGCTCTAGCCGACCTAATTATGAATTTGTGTTAAGAAGATTAAATATGAATTAAGAATACTAAAGGTATCCATCTTAGGTCCATGCCGACTAATATCATGCATTACATACTTGTGTTGGGTGCAAAGATGGATATGGTTTGAGGTTAAAACTAACAGAGTTAATTTTGATTTGAAATAGGGCTACTCTAATTAGGTCAATCTAATTAGTGAATGCGAATGTATAAAATATATATATGTAAGACACTTTTGAAGATAGATTGTGAATGAGAGATCAATATGAGAGATAGAGAGAAATGATGAAATTCAGTGAGTGTGAATATGTGAAATTGTATGTATGAGTAGAAAGAATTGTATAGAGAAGTGTTTTGTATTTAGTGCTTCACTAGAACTAAACTCCAGCAGAAGGAAGGTGCATTCTATCTCATTTATCATCCTAGTAGTGTTGTCATACTCTATTTTTTAAATTATCTCAGGTTGTGAGCCTTCAAGGATAGTATGTCTTGGCAGTGAGCTAATGTAATATTCTATATATAGATATATTATATTGTGAGTTAACCCTCACCGTGGTTTTTCTCATTTTGGGTTTACCATGTAAAAATTTTGGTGTTCATGTTTCATGTGGTGCTATTTTCTTTTCAATTTCTTCATTCTCAATTATAGTTAGATATGCTTCAATAATTGGATGGTGCATAGTCGAATGGTTTAATGGAATACTGATTCAGCCCCCTCTCAATATTGTGGGTGTTAAATAGCTGCTACTTGTTACTTGATTAATAGGTCTTCTACATCAACTCTTGTTGATAAGATGCCAATAGAGGCATGCTTGGATTGCAAGCCTTCATTAATATATCTTAGAGTTTTTGGTTACGAGGCATATGCATATGTTCCAAAGGATAAGTCAACAAAGTTGGAGAACAAGGATGTTAAATGTATTTTCATTAGATACAATTATGGTGTGAAAGGATACAAGCTTTCAGATCCTATTGCAAAAAAGGTAATATATAGTAGAAGTCTTATTTTTAGAGAAACTAAGCCTTCTTCTATTACATTACATCCTGAACAAAGTAAACATAAAGATGCAATTCAATTTCCTTCTACACCTGAGAAAGTTGAATTGAGGCCCATGGATAGACAAGAAGTTGAGGAGAGCTCATCTAGCTCTAAATATTCAGAAGAGGAAGAAGAACCTCCAACTCAACTTGTTCGTAGGTCTACAAGACATAAAAAACCACTTGAAAATTATTCACCTAATGATTGGAGAAGTATTTTTTCTTTGAGTACTAACATGGATGAACTCGTATCTATATAAGATGCATTAGATATGAATGATGTAGAATCCTAGAAGATTTCTATGGATGAAGCAATGGCATCTTTGAAAAACAATGATACAAGGGATCTTGTACCATTTCCTGAAGGATGAAAACTTGTTGGTTGCAAATGGGTGTTCAAGAAAAAGATTGGTTCAGATGGAGGTATTGAGAAGTATAAAGCAAGGTTGGTTGTGAAGGGTTACTCTCAAGTTGAGGGTGTTAATTATGGTGAAATATTCTCTCATGTTGCAAAAATGAAATCCATTAGATATTTTCTTGCTATTGTTGTTGCTTATGATTTAGAGGTTGAGAAAATGAATGTGAAAATTTCTTTCCTTCATGGTTATTTTTGCTAAAAGGCACAAGACAAATGAGAGGGGGGGGTGAATCAATTGTCACAAAATTCAAACACAATACATCAACACTTATCAATTTCACAACCACACTATTCTATTATTAAGTATGAACATGAAATGCATATAACAAAAAGAAAAATCAACACAATGAACACTAGATTTTATGTGGAAAACCAAATGAGGTTAAAAACACAGTGAGGATTAACTCACAATATAAAGTGATAGCAAAACTGAATACAAGAGGCTCACTACCAAGGGATCACTGCCTGAATACAATGGCTCACTACCTATATAAGGGACTCACTATCCAACAAGGAGTCTCACTACCTATAGATACAAAAGATAATAGAAATATCCACCATAGAAATATACACACATTTGCAGCCTTGATCAGAAGATTCCAGAAACCTTTACTTGACTACTTTCAAGAATCTAACACAACAAAGTATTGTTTCCTTAACTCACTTTCGCACAACTCTTCTCTTCACTTGTGGCTTACTTCGTTACTTGTGTATGATTATAATTCTTCACATCTTGAGTTGCATTTATACCCTCTTCAACATTAGAAACTTTCTCCAAGGTTGGCCACATATGCTTCATTTCATAAATTAAAACTAGGTCAGCAACTCAGCATTCCCATAGTGGAAAGGAATGAGAGTGGACCAATTAAATACTTAACCAAGACCAAAAACAATGTCTCATATCAACCACATGCTTCTTTAATTAAAATTAAAATTCTTCATATGAAGTGTAAACACTAGGTTGGCCAAAACTAATGAAAACACAAATGAACATTGAAGTACATGCTTCCTAGCAAGAAGATAACACACAAATGATGCAAAACACTTCATCATGCACAAGAACACATCTTAGATACTTCTAGATAAATCCATAGTAGGTGCAAAAAATTTTGAACATAGAACACCTTCCATCAATCCATCCAAATTGTACAAACACATACAACAATTTTGAAACTCAACTTCCGGATCACCAAACCACAAACATCTTTTCCAGAACCTAGAGAACACCATTACAAGACATATTCCAAATCTGCAAGACCTGAAACAAAAAAGTGAAGGACTATGGACTAGAAACATTTCTTGTAATCCATAGATAACCAATTTTTCCAAAAGAATTCACATACCGGTGAACACAAATTTTAGACTCCATCAAACTAGAAGCTACAAATCAGAAGATGACACCAACAGATCACCAAAAAAAAACCTTTAGATCCACACAAGCATAGGATCAACACATAAGAAACACAAAGCACATACCAGAGTACATTCTGAACCCATACACAACTCTGACTTCACTCTTTATTAATTTTCTAAAAATCACTTGGAAACTCATCATTTCAGCGCATCTGCAACATCATAAGGATAGCTCCATGTACTCACAACATCTCAACAACATTTCAACTATACATGCACAATCTGCAACATACTGAACTGTGTTGACATCAATGAATACATTAATGACAACACCACCAAACTTGCTCATACTTGCAATAATCTCCCCCTTTGTCATTGATGACAACACATGATGTGAGAAACCATCAAAGACAACTCTCTTCCTCTTCATTAATCTCTCTCCTTCTTTCTTCTACTATTTTTCACATGACTTTCTCTCCCCCTTTGACATCAATGGAAAAGATCAAAAGCTCTGATCACTGCCCCTTAGGAGTGCACCCATTCGACTCATACTACAACAATGAAAACTTTCTACTCACCCTACGGAGTAGACCCATTCATTAGCCTAGATAAATGAAGAATCTATGAATCCACTAGACTGATGCACCTCCATGTACACCTAGTTCAGAGGGCCAATGACCCCCAACCTCTCCCTAAGATATTGAAAAGTATCCTTCAGAAGATCCTTAGTGGATATATCTATAATCTATTCCTTTGTTAACACATGCCCCATCCTGACTTTTTTCTCCAACACCTTCTCTCTCAGGAAATTATATATGATATATATATGTTTTGTTCTTGAATGCATTACTAGATTCTTTGAAATGTTTATAGCACTTGTATTGTCATAGAAAATAGGAATAGGCTCATCACATACCACTCCAATATCTTTCATATTTTTCTTCATTCACAAAACCTGTGTGCTGTAGGATGCTACAACAATATACTCTACTTCTACAATGTATAAAGAAACTAAATCCTATTTCTTACTCAACCAAAAAACCAATCTTCCACTAAGAAAGAAAGCACCTCCACTAGTACTCTTTTGGTCATTCACACAACCAACCCAATCTGCATCGGTATAAGCCCTCAAAGTGAAATCAACATCCTTAGGATACCATAAGCCATAATTTGATGTACCTTTAAGATATCTAAATATCCTCTTTACAACTATAACTTGTGCCTCTTTAGGATCTACTAGAAATCTGGAAACTAAACATACTTCATGCATGATATCTAGTCTAGTAGCGGTAAGATTCAATAGTCCACCATTCATATATCTATATTTTCTCTTATCAACTTTAGCAAATTCATCATCTTTACTTAGCTTACATTTGGTCACCATAGGAGTACTAACCAATTTGGAGTCATCCGTTCCAAACTTCTTTAACAACTCTTTCATATACTTAGATTCTAAAATGAATATCCCTTTATTAGTTTGATTAACTTGAAGATCAAGAAAGAAATTCAACTCACCAATCATGGACATTTCAAATTCTTTATGCATTTCCTCTACAAATCTCTTACACATACTTTCATTTCCTCCAAATATGATATCATCGACATATACTACTACTATCAACATTTTGTTACCTTGCACTTTGAAGTAGACATTGCTGTCAGCAGAGCCTTTGTTGAATCTTGTTGTGCCAGGTATCTATCCAATCTTGCATACCATGCTCTGGGAGCTTGTTTTAGTCCATGCAATTCCTTCTTTAATTTAAAAACCATATCTAGTTTTTCTTTTAAATGAAATCCCTCAGGTTGTTCCATGTATACTTCTTCCAATTCACCATTAAGAAATGCAAATTTGATGTCCATCTGATATACTTTGAAATTCTTGTGGTTAGAAAATGCCAAAAACATCCTAATAGCTTCCATTCTTGCCACTAGGGATTTTTTTTTTCAAAGTATATGCCTTCAACTTGTGAGTATACCTTGCATACAAGTCTTTCTTTGTATCTTATAACTTCACCATTTTCACTCAACTTATTCTTGAACACCCATTTTGAACAAATCACATTCTTATTCACAAGTCTAGGAACCAGTTCCCATTTCTGATTCTTCTCTATTTTCTACAACTCTTCTTTCATAGCTCTAACCCAACTGTCATCTTCACATGCTTCACATAAAGACTTAGGTTCTATTTTAGAAAGTAAGCACAAACTTACCTCTACTACTACTCAACTTCTTGTCTTCACACCTTCACTCCTATCTCCAATTATCTATTCTTCTGGATGATTCTTTTGGACATACTTAGGAGTCTTAATAGTAGGTTATGGAGTTTCTTCTTCTTCTTCTTCTTCTATCTATTCTTCTTCTTCTTCCTCCTTATTCTCTTCAGATACATTTTCATAGATAGGATCATCAGGTTCAACTTCACTTATCTCAATGGGCCTGTGCATGTCCTCATCAACCTTCACATTAGCACTCTCAAAAATCTTCCTCATTCTTTTATTAAAAATTCTATCTAATTTTCTAGGAGTTGAATATCAAAGGAAAATCCCTTCATCACATCTAGTATCAAACTTCCCAAGATTGTAATATACTAACTGTCGTACCGCTAAGTGTTGTTCCTATAACATGACATGCCCCATTTAGAATGGGAACCCTCTCTTTTTGCTTCACTGGGTCACTTTTGTCACTGCCTCATTTTGCATGCCCCCTATTTTTGAGTCCTAAGTGGTCAAGTAGTCTTAGAAGAATCATTTTAGCTAACCAGGGTTCACCGATTCCCAAATTTCTATATCTTTGGCCTTGGCGGGGTTTTGTTGGCAGTTTGCCTTTAAAATTTGAAATTGATGTCCTCTGGGAAATGTAGGTCTGCCCCTGTTGACCACCCTATGCGAGATTCCATGGTATCTTCACTATTCCAAATAGCCTACTCACAATTTCCTCTTGTCCTATGGGACCTGCAGCCTCATTCACTATTTTCACCGCTGATCAACCAAATGACCAATCCTTGACTGCCATCCACTTAGTGGACTCTATCGTTCCTACCACCATTTTTAAAATTCCCATTCACGAACCTTGGCCCTCATCGTACCATCATTAATGGAGGGTATTAAATGCACAAAAATATATAAATAATAATTTTGAAGTGTCATTTTCACTTGTAAAAAGTTTAGAAACCCGTCAGAGCTACCTGCCTTTGCCGCCTTATCACCCATAGAGCTCCTTTGCTAATTCAAGGCCTTTACTTGTTGTATCTTCATCAATTTCCCCAAGCTCTTTAGGTTGGTCTTCTACCACTGTGTTATGCTTTGAGTTTTCTTTAATTTTTAGGAAAGTTGCTAAATTTTGGTAAAAGAAAACTAAGATACTAGTTAGATGAGGCCCAGGTGATCAAAACCCATGTCTTGGAATTGTGAAATCCTTAAAAAATATGCCTATTGGCCGTGTGTGGAACTTGAGGTCACCACATCCATTTTATAACTAGGGCGTTCATTCCTTGTAGACCTGCAAAGCACCCATTGCCGTCACCTTTTCCTTAAAACACCAAACTTCAAAATCGACCGACGCCTTCATCAAGCCAGCCTTTAAATTCCTCACAAAGTAGCTACAACAAGGAAATTAGCTAAAAGACAAAAGAGTTGTAGTTCTGCCGACAAAATGACAAAATATGCTAGAAAACAAATTTAATTTTATATTGTAAAATATTTTGGGGTAGGTGAAACCCTAACTTGTAGTGAATCTTGGCCACATAATGAGATTAAATCTTGGCCATACATTTTTCTTTTTGGACACTATAAATAGGTCTCCTCTCATTTTCAAGAGAGAGTTGAGTTGTTGTAAAGACATGCTATTGGAATTTTAATAGGAGCTCATTGATTTTGGTGGATTCTTGAGTTCCAAATTTATGTTTCATGATTCTTCTCCTCCTAGTTAGTGAATTTGAGTAGATTAACTTTGTTGTTCTATGTGTTAGCATGCTTTAATCGATTAGTTAATATTGTTCATTGATGGTGAATGATTTTGTTGTGTTGATGCCCTTCCTTGTTCATGCTTTTTTTTGTTTATTGATGATAAACTACATTGTAATTCTAGTCTGAACATTTTCTGAATGTTGCATTTAAATTCTATCTTCTGTTCATGCTTTATGTTGAATGAATGATTGAAATCTATAGACCTTATAAGGTTGCACTAGTTTCATGAGATTGTGAATTAACCTGGTTAAGTGAGACTTAGTTTTAGGAAGGTTGTCCACTATAGCATCCTCCATTATCATTGTTCATTAGTAGTTTCAGGTCTAGGAACTCACTCCCTTCCCTGCCCTTTTGAATTTTCTTTTATAGTAATTTTAGATAAAGTTCATTGCACATTGTAAAGCCAAATCTAAAGATCACATTGGAATTTGAGACTACTATCCTGAACTTGCAACACCACAGCAACACTTTAGAAAATTTCATAAACTCCATTCAAAGAGCCAATTCCCTCCAGCTTAACCCACATAAGGCTTCCCTGTGATTACCAATAAGATCACATCAAACCAACTAAATTACTCCAAGAATGTCATGACCTGACACCTGAGAGGCCTTGGGATAATTTTCTACAACTTGTGTGTAGGAAATTGTCTTTCAAGAGAGGTAGTGCACTTACACGTTGCCTGTGTTGAGAAGTGCTAAAACACCCATCAATAGAACTGGTGCTAGAAGGAGGGCCCCTTTGGAGCTAAGCAAGATCGAATTGGATCATTTTCCACTGAAAGGTTCCATAGATTTCTAAGATCCACACCCAACAAAAGGGAATTTCAAGAACTACAACCCCTTACAAGGGATAGAAGGTCTCGAAGATTAGACTTAGCCTCATACTCCTCATCTGCTTCATTCAATTCACCTGGTTCGTCCTTCCATTTTCTCCACACTCATCCTTCTTCATCCACCTCCACCTCTTCTACCCAACCATCCCAAACTACTTTCCAACTCTCTACTTCCCAAAGCCAGGGTGTTGCCCCTACCTCTACCTTCCAAGTCCAAGGCATAGTCCAAGCTACTGCTACCCCTGTGCAATGCCAAGTTCATGTTCAATAGCAAGTGCCACCCTCTCCATTGATATTCAATGCTTACCATGACATGCCCAAGAATATAAAGAGCTTTTGCACAAATTTCAACCCTTGAGACCCATAATGACAACAAAAGATCATATCAAGATATTCCAAACTACATTGAAAGATATGCAGAATGATCATAAGGACATGGCATGTAGTATTTTTCCTTATTCTTTTGGAGAAGGATCCTTCTACTGGTACATCAAATTGCCAATGGGATTGATTACTACTTGGGACCTTTTAAAGAATGCATTCTTTAGGAAGTACAAAGTCTCGATCAGCCCCTTAGAATTATATCAACAATTCATGGAAATTCATAGGGAGGTTAATGAACCAATCAGTTCCTTCAATGATCAATTTCACTGAACATACACGAAGTTACAAGCTCCATATGTGCTCAATGATGGTTTTTTCCTGCCTATCTACTATGCTGCCTTAGACAACCTCACTGCAACATTGGTGAAAAGAATGAACCCACCACCAACCAAATTGGTGGATGCTTATACTGAGGAAGTTATATCCAACACCGATTTAGGAAAAAACATCTCTATTTTTCTTCCCTCCTTGGGATAGGTCACTCACCCCATGTAGATCCAATGGCTTACTCAAGTTCTACAACATCAGATGCCCCTCATGAATCTAGTTCAACAACTGCCCATAGTTCCTCATCTAGGACAACCCATGAATCAAGCACCTCTTGTGCCTCATTATCTATAGTCCCAACAACAAAATGTTTATTCATAGCAACCTCCAATGCCACTATATCTATAAGGGCTTGAATTCCCACTCACTTAGCAAAACCGGCCGACAACACAACCTGTCTTTATCCAAAACCAAATACTGTAGCTGAGCAATGCTGAGAAAGATCGATTAAATGAGCTGATGAAGATGATCAAGAAAATGTTC
Source organism: Sequoia sempervirens (assembly GCA_007258455.2). Lineage (NCBI taxonomy): Eukaryota > Viridiplantae > Streptophyta > Pinopsida > Cupressales > Cupressaceae > Sequoia > Sequoia sempervirens. The sequence goes on from VDFB02256132.1 coordinate 1,132,553, forward strand.
ACAGAAATGATTCATCTTAGAAACCAAAATAATCAGTTGCAAGCTTCCCAACGCAACATTCAGGCCAACCTCAACTGAGATAATAGGGACAATCATGAGGTGGGTACCTCATTTGGGCAGAATTATGAACGAGGGTAGAACTCCAATCAGAATTTTGAAAGGAGACCTTCCTAGCAGTAGAATAGGATGTGGAATACAAGACCAAACAATGGAGGTGTTCCCACTCCTCTTGATCAACCTACTAGTTGTTAGTGCCATTTCTAGTTCTCTCATTGTCTAGTTGTGTACTCTTGTTTTTCATGATAAAACTTTAGCTATGGGGTGTTCTTTCATTTTGGTACATGGGTAAAATGGGCTCCCATCAGGGTTGAGCTCAGCGTGCCAAGGATTCATGTCTCGAATGGCCAGATCTTTCTTTTCTTCCTTCCCTTTTGTTTTTCTTTGTCTGGTGGCAGTGGAACTGGAATGAAATTGGGATCTGGATTTTGGCCTTTGGTTTCTCTTTCGGTTTCCATTCCGGCCCTGACTCCGCGTCTTCAGTTGTCTTTGTTTTTGGTTTCCTTTGGAAGGCGTAGGATCGAAACAGGGATCTATTTTGGAACCTTTTTCAAGTTTCCTATTTCGGGTTTTGTCCCGCTCCCGGCCCTGTAGCTTCTTTGTCTCGTGTCAATTCTGGCTCAGCCTCCGCGAACTTTTGCGGAGGCGGGAGTGGGATGGTTTTCGGTCCCGGTCTCTTTTGTTCCTTTTGTCCCCCGCTCCGGCTCTGACTCCTTCTCTTTCTTGGCTTTGGCTCCCCCTCAGTCTAGTTCCCTTTCTGCCTATCTTTTTGTTCTTTGACCTACCTGGCCAGTGCAGTTGCCACTTATGGTCCCCTCGAGCCCCATTTTTTGTTCGTTACCGGCCCCTTGTTACCACTTTCACCGGCCCTGCTTCTACTTCAGTGTGACTTTTGGCTCTTGGGGTGACATCTCAGTGACCCCTGCTTGTCTCCCTGAGGCCTTATCTTCTCGGCCTATGTTGGTTGAGTCGGGGAGATGTCTCCTCAACCCATGCTTGTCTAGCTAACTTTGACGGCCCCTTTGATGCTTGGTGTGACCTCCCTTCGGCCACGGTGACTTCGCCATGATGTCTGGCTGACTCGGCCATCTCTCCCCAACTCTATGGTGCACACAGTATCCTATGTGGACTTCACCAGGGTGTCTCGCTGACTTGTTGGCCTCTTGCCGACTGTGATCAATGTTCAATATGGCATGTTTTCTTCACCCTGATGTCTTCCTGACACTGATTTCTCTTGCCAATGGTGCTTCTTGTTGGGGTGTCATTGTGATCTCTCACCGAGGATGCTATATCTCTTTGATATGGGCCTCTGCCCACTGGAACATCTTGCCGAGTGCACCTAGTCTCACCCACTCGACTGTTTGATCAAACACACAGATTCTCGCTATGATGTCTGGCTGACTGGTCCGCTAGGGAGGTGACCGATGTGGATCAATTTTAGGATGTATTCAATTCGGTTAGTCACCTGTTTGGGCTCGAGAATGACAATGAGGATCTCACTTGGGATCGACATGATGACCCTGATTCGATCCTGAGCCTCGATTACTGGTCTGAGTTGGTGCGGTAGAGATGGAATTTATTACAGAGCTAGGGCAGCAAGTTCTCTGACATGGATAGGTGGTTGGGACGGATGGCTTCTACATTTGTGGCCTCTAGATTTGTGATGGTCACACCCAATGATTTCCTGGATGGCATGGTCTGTGTACTTTCCTAGTTTGATTGCCATGGCTGCCCATTCCTGTACTTGCTCACTTCGACCTCGTGGTGTGACATTCTCCCTGTTCCACCTGACAAGAGCTTTCAAGATGATTCAGATTGGTTGGTGGAGGTTGGTGGCCTAGTTACTTGATGTTTTATGAGGCTGCTAGGGTTTCTATTGGTGTCCACGTAGACTCATGCTAACTGGTGACCTTGGCTGTATAAATGTAATTTCTTTCCACTTTGTAAGGGTTCGATGGTAGTTTGAAAAAAATGTAAAGGGAACTAGTTATCTCTAGTTGGGTAGCTAGGGCTCGATTGGAAGCAAGAACACTTAAGGCAAATCAAATTATTGTCAATCTTTGGGATCAAGGGCATACTTCATTGAATGTAAGGTTTCTGGATGTAAATGAAATCATGAATATGATTGATCGAATTTAAAAATCTCTCCTTGTAATGGTGTGTATGAAATTTTAATGAAACTAAATGATCAAGGATCATTTCATTTTTTGGTTCTAGTTGATGCTCTTGTTTAAGGAATGAGTTAAATTGCATTAATCAATCTAGAGTTTTCTATGCATTATTAAGGGATCTGATAAGAAGTTTGATAGATTCAATCACTAGTTTATGGGTTAATAAGGTTAACTTCATAAAGACTTAGATTTCCAGAGTTAAATACCCCTTTTGTTGCACATTTTCATGACTCCTTGCCCAAGGATATTGGCACTGATCTAGTGACAATTTTTATATCTGTACTAGCTTAGTTGTTCAATCAGATAACAAATATTTTAATTAATCAATTCTGTTTCATGTTATACTATATCTGTTTTATCATTCTCAACAGGATATACATTGTTTGCTCAAAGGAAGCCATCTCTGAGTGAACCCTGGTATATCTGCTATAAGGAGATTGAATCTGCTTTGTTCAAGGGATTACCCCCTGGGTCTTGCAGAGCCTGAAGTGAAGGAGATTGCAGCCACAAGTGTTGCATCTCATCTATTGGCCATCTGTCTAGTGAACATTCAGACATTGAGCTTGGCATGCTCATAGGTGTTTGCACAGACCTGCTGGTTAGTTGTTTCCTTAACAAGAAAAATGACCAACAAGATGGCGACTCTATTGGGGACCTATGTTTCATATTGAATATAATCTCCAAGGTGTTTTATCCCACAATTTGTTCATAGAGTCAGTCATTTGAGAACATTGATTGAGTATAGATTATGTCTCTGTCTTTGTGTTTATATTCTTGAGTGATTCCTAATCTTATTGTTGTCAAGTTATGGTTACCAAGCTCTAAAAGTTGTGTTGTTTAATAATCTATCCCAAGAAGCTTGGGTGGCAACTCTGAAGTCTTTGTACCAGTTCAAGCCAATATTTAAAGATATAGAAGAAGTTCGGAGCATAAATTCAAAGAGAGTCAAGAAGGCTGAAGGAATCCCAGTTCAAATGAGGAGAACACGAGGTTATTACAGAAACCATCCAGAGCAGGAGCTAGAAGAAGAGTTGCCTAGAAACAAAGGAAAATGGGTGAAGGAAAAAATAACACAAAAAGGTATGTCTACACCACATCCCACCCCTGAACATCAAGTTTCTTCTCATTTTGGTTCAGAAAGTGAAAGAGATTTAGTAGAATTAAATGATCATGTATCAAATGAGAGAGGGGAAGTGCATATGAAAAATGTTATAAATGAAAGTCCATTAGATCATGGCCAAAATCCCATGCAACAAAGGGGAAGGGGTAGATTCCAAAGGGATAATAGGAATACCTGGCATGCTAGAACTATAGAATGCCCCAATCCCACACCTCTTAGGGCTACCTTTGTCCCAAATGATTCATCCACTGGGGATGACTATTCCCACAACTCGCATCTATACCAAACTGCTAGTACAACTTCTAATAGAGAGTCTACATTACCTGATGAGGATGAGATCTCTGATGATATACAAAGACTTAGTGAGCAAATTGCTACACTAAATGAGAGTAGGAAATAGAGATAAGCAGCAAAAGAGAAAAAGATAAGAGATGCTATGGATTAGAGGGATGAGTTGCGTAGAAGAGTTAAAGAGATGGAAGCCATGGATAGATTGGTAGCCCAACAAAATGAGGAGGATACCTTGGTATTGCCAAAAACCTCAAGAAGGATTCTCTTTGATCCCTTAGTTAATAAGATCACAAATAAACCTCAAAGTCATAGGGTTGAGGAACATGTTGTTCCTCCTCCTAGGAATACTAGTAAATAGCCTCAAAATGTGGACAAAGGTAAGCGTCCTATGTAGGAAAAGAGAGGAAATGAAGGAGTAAGGATAAATGAAGGAGGTGCTGAGAAGAACACAGATCAAAATAACATTGCCTCACTTTTTGATAAGCTAATGAGAGAAAATAAGGAGTTGGAGAGACAAACAAGGGAGATGGAATTACTTGTAGAAAACAAATAGATGAAGAGGAAGCTTAGTTTTCTAGAATCTACTTTGAAGGATCCTGTCCCTGATGCTTAGAACACATGTGGTCGATCTATTTATTCAAACCCTAACCATGGTGATAGAAGCTCACCCAAAGATAATCCTTCCAGCTCCCTTCCACCCCCTAGAGGTCATGAAAAAGTTGTCCATTTTGTTGATCTACAAGAGCCTCAAGGTCAGCAATCAGGTCATCAAAATAAAAGACAAAGAGACAGTGATACTCAAGGTGAAGAAAGAAGACCTGTGGGAAGAAGAGTGACTCATACTGATAGATATAGGTAGTTATGTTTTGATAATATCCCTAGTTACCCAAACCCTATACCTAATAATGCTAGGAAACATGTGCCAAAGTTTGCAAGTAATAATGCTATCAGTGGTGAGGATCACCTTAAGGCTTTCCAAAGTTTTTTAGAAGAATTTGAGCTATGGGATGAGGATGTAGCCATGAAATACTTCATGCAATCTTTGACAAAGGATGCAAGAGACTAGTACAGAAGTCTGCCTGATTTAAGCATTGATTCTAAGAATTCCTTCTTCATAATTTTTAGAGAGTAGTATGGTGACCAGACTGACCCAAGGTTCAGGCTGCATGATTTCAATAATATCACAAAGGGACATAATGAAATGGCTACTAAATTTAATGTAAGATTCAAGAAAGCAATGGCTAAGGTCCCTATTTCTCTCTAACCTAATGAAAGATCATGTTTGTTTACTTACTATAATGCCTATGATAGCAAGATGTGCTACTTGCTCAGAGACAAAAACCCACAATCCCTGCAAGAGGCTTACAAGATGGCTGTAAACATTGAAAATAATAGAAGAGCATCTAGTAAGATGGGTAGGAGAGATGATCCCAGGCTTACCAAGGCTTCTAAGCCTTCAAATGAGAAAGGGGTCAAAGATGCAGCACCAGATGACAAATGGGATCAAGTTTTGAACCTACTATAGAAGCAAGCAAAGTCTGAAAAGCCTTAATTTTAGAGGAATGAGAGGCCCCCAAGGTTGCAAGAATATCCATATCACACTAACTGGAATAATGGGAAGCCTATCCAAAATAATTAGAGGAACTTCCATGGAGTGCCTGATCTGCTACAGAAGAATACCTCAAACATGGCAGATGATCTGCCATGGTGTGATGCCTGTGAAATGCCACACTCCTCACATCAGTGTGCTATTGCGGCCAAGGCAGTGGAAGAAAAGCAAGGTAGTTATGAGGAAGGTGATTATCCTGGCAACCCTAATGAGACTTTGAATGTGTTCATGACCAAGTTAGATTTGGAATATGAGGAATATTCCTCTGACTATGGTGCTGATACAAGTGAGACAGATATGCAAAGACAAGAAGGTCTTCTTCATCAGCAACAAGTATTTTTTGATGGAGAAGAAGATGATCAGTTTACTGCTTACAACCTTGAAACCTATGGAATTTCTTTGAGGAGACCTTCTAATGAAGAGATAGAAAGATATGAAGTTGCATTGGTTGCAAGAGCTCAGGCTAGAAATGATATTCACCTCAGAAATAGGGTGGTAAAGGCTAATCCAAGTCACCGAGGGGGAATATTCATTAAAGAAGGTGATACTGATCCTAAAGGGACTAGAGATGAAAACAAAAAAACTAGTACCAAAGCTAAGGAAGTCAAAGAGCCAAGAATTTGGGCTAAAAAGAATGACAAAGCTAAGATAACCAGTGAAGCTACTTCATCAGATACAAGGACGAAAGAATTAAGGCCTGTAAATTAAAGTGATGGTAAGAAAACAGATGCACTGACTTCTCATGAAGTTATATTCCCAGAGATTCAAAGTTATGCACTAGTTGACATGTTTCAGGTCCTATCCTAGATAAAGGTCGTAGTCCCACTCCTCGAAATGATGAGGATCGATGACCATAAGCATAAAACAATGGCAGTCATCAAGAGCATTGTTGGGAACAATCAACGCAAAATGGAAGCTCAAATACCTAAAACAAGTGCAGGCCAAGGGAAGGATGATGTAGGTGGACTGAATGTAGATGAGAATCTTGAAGTCTATCTAGGAACTACAATCACTGCTAACCCTGATCTGGTCAACCCTTTCTTTTTGAGCTTGATTATCAATGGAAACTTGCTCAAAAATTGTATGATTGATTCAGGTGCCTCAAATAATGTGATGCCTATCAAAATCATGGAGGAAATGGGCTTAAAGGTGGATAGCACTTATGGAAAGTGCTATGCTATGGACTTAAGGGAGATCCCTATGATTGGAATCATAAATGAAGTATCATATAGACTGGCAGCGTGCCCTGAGAAGGATCTTGTCATGAGTGTCATAGTAGCTGATATCCCTCCAGCATATGGAATGCTGCTCTCAAGGAAATGGTGTGCTTCTATGGGAGGAAGTATGCAATGTGATTTATCCTTTGCTACCTTTTCCATCTATCAGAAGGATGTTAAGATTGCCCGGGAGTCAAGGTGCAAGCATATGATTGAATCTGCTGATAAAATAGAAGAACCTCCACTCATCAACTTTGTTGACACTGATATGGATACCTTTTGAGTAGAGGAAATAGAAGAGGATGGAGAGACCAAGTCAGTACCAATAGTCAAAGAAGTCATGCAAACTACCTTAGAAGAGTCAGTTTGGACTATGTACTTTGACGGAGCTTGCTCCAAGGATGGCTCAGGTGCTGGAGTCTTGCTGGTATCCCCACAAGGTAAGACCTTCAAGTATTCCTTTCTACTTCAATTTGCATGTACAAACAATATAGCTAAATATGAAGCCTTGTTGCTTGGCCTAAAAATTGCCTATAAACATGGTATAAAATCACTGAGGGTATTTGGTGACTCAAAGTTGATTGTTTCTCAAGTCAGATCTAGATTTTTCACTAAGGACAAGCACTTGAGGCAATATAGGAATCAAGTTTGGGATACCATTGAGGCATTTGATGCCTTCGGGATAGATTGGGTAGAAAGGGGGCAAAATGCTAAGGCTGGCTTGCTGGCCAATATTGCTGTTAAACTGGATGAAGTGACCTTTAATGGCATTTTTGGTATTGAGGTACAAACCAGGCCTACAGTGCTTGATAATATTTTCAATTGGCAGGTGTTTGAAAATGACCATGATATCTTGAAATTCCTGCACTGTGTAGACCAATATGAGCATCAAGAGATCAATTTTGGCTCATATGTGGTAGAAGAGAATGGTAAAGAAACCTTGTTCAAGAATGAAGTAATTCAATTGAAGACCAATAAAATCCCAAAAGGACTGGTAGCACTAGAAAGAATTTTTGAAGGACCAGACAAGTCCAATACAAGACAAGCAACTACCCACAAGGAAGATCTTGAGGAGATTAACCTAGGAACTGATGGTGCACCAAAGAAGGTATACATAGGAAAGAGGATGAAGTCACATGTGAGGGATATGCTGATTACCTTGTTAAAAAAATATAGGCGTGTATTTGCTTGGTCTTACGATGACTTGAAGGCTTACAGGGAAGACTTGTTCCAGCATGAAATTCCCCTGAAGCCTGATGTGAGACCATTCAGGTAGAAGGAAAGGCCTATCAATCCAACCTTGAGATCCAAGATGAAGGAAGAATTAACAAAATTGAGTGATGCAGGGATCATTAAGCCCATAAGGCATTCTTCATGGGTGTCAAACCTAGTTCCTATCAGAAAAAAGAATGGTGATCTTAGGTTGTGCGTGGATTTCAGAAACTTAAATATTGCATCGTTGAAGGACAATTATCCTCTTCCAAACATGGAGGCGATGCTGCAGAAGGTGACTGGGTGTGAATTAATGTCCATGATGGATGGATTCTCTGGTTACAATCAGGTTATGGTTAAAGAGTCAGAGCAGTACAAGACAACGTTCACTACACCATGGGGAACCTATGTCTATGTGAGAATGCCTTTTGGCTTAATAAATGCTGGTGCCACTTTTCAGAGAGCCATGGACATGGCTTTTGCTGAGTTCCTAGACCTTTTCCTGGCTATTTATCAAGATGATCTGACTACTCACAACAAGAAGGAAGAAGACCACTACTCGCATTTGGAGAAGATCTTTGTCAGATCCTTAGAGTATGGCATTTCTCTTAATCCCAAAAAATGTGCCTTTGGGGTTAAGGAGGGCAGGTTACTGGGGCACATTGTCTCAAAAGATGCAATTAGAATTGATCCAGAAAGGATAACAACCATTGATAAGATCCAACCACCAAAGAATGTCAAAGGAATACAATCCTTCTTTGGTTAGGTAAACTTCTTGAGAAGGTTTGTCACAAACTTCGCAGAGATCAACAGACCCATCTCCAAAATGCTAAAGAAGAATGAGAGCATAGTTTGGTTAGAGGATCCTTTGAAGGATTTTCAAGCCATTAAAGAAGCAATAAAAGATGCTCCTATGTTGAAGACACCAGATTACTCAAAGCCTTTCCAATTGTTCACATTTTCCTCTTTTCACACTATGGCAAGAGTGTTGTTGCAAAAAAATGACAATCGTTTTGAGCAGCCTATAGCCTTTTTCAGTAAGTCATTACAAGCTGCAGAATTGAAATATGACATAAATGAGAAACATGCATATGCATTGGTAAAAACAGTCAAAGCTTTTAGGCCTTATTTGATGGGAGCTGTCATAGTTGTATATGTACCTAGTGCTACTGTTAAAGACATCTTCACACAACAAGAACTGTCAGGAAGGAGATGTAGATGGATCAACAGGATCCAAGAATTTAACATTGAGGTCCAAATTACTAAGTTGGTGAGAGGACAGGGATTGGCCAAGTTTATGGCCCAAGCCAATTTGGAGGCCAATTAGATAAACTCACTAGAAGAGGAAAATAGATCACACATATGTGATATGGAGCACTCTGACTGGTACAAGGATGTGATTTATTATCTTTAGAAGATGAAATGCCTTGACAATCTGAGTGAAAATGAAAAGAGAATGATAAAGCTACATGCTATCAAATATGTTATCATAGAGGGAAATCTCTGGTGGAGAAATAGAGAAGGTGTCATGCTGAAATGCGTGGATCAGAATCAAGCATTGAAACTTCTAAAGGAAACACATGGTGGAGCCTGTGGAGGACATTACATGGCCAAAAAAACTACACACAAGGTAATGAGGGATGAATTTTGGTGGCCTACTATATTTAAAGATACCCATCAATTTGTGAAGACATGTGATGCTTGTCAACATTTCTTTGGTAAGCTGAAATTCTCTAGTAACCTTCCTCTTAGACCAGTTGCAGTGCAATCTCCATTCCAGACTTGGGGCATTGATTTTATAGGTGAGGTAACATGAAAATCTAGTGGAGGCCACTCCTAGATATTGGTAGCCACTAATTATTTCACCAAGTGGGTGGAAGCAATCCCAACAAAGAAAGCAACTAGCAAAGTGGTGATCGACTTTTTGATGAATAACATTTTGACAAGGTTTGGATGCCCGGAGAGAATTGTATCTGATAATGCTATGTGTTTTAGATATGAGGAATATACTGAATTTTGTGAAGAATATGGTATCCAGATCTCCTACTCATCACCATACCATCTGCAAGGAAATGGACAAGCTGAGTCAAGCAACAAGAGCTTGATGAAGATCATCAAGAGAATCCCAGACCAGAACAAAAGGGCATGGGATTCTAAATTGAAATTGGCACTCTAGTCAGATACGGTAACTGTGAAAAGGGCAATAGGTTGTGCCCCATTTGACTTAGTTTATGGGATAGGTGCTAGATTGCCCCAAAACAACCTGATAGAGATGTACAAGTTTATCCAGGTTTATGATGATGAAATTGATAGTGAGATGCAATTGAGAATGGATGCTCTCACAGAGCTAGATGAGACTAGAAGGGATGCTCAAAGGAGAAATGCCAAGTTGCAAATGCAAGTGAAGAATCTATATGACAAAAGGACAACTGCAAGGAATTTTGAGAAAGGAGATTTGGTCTTATTATGGAATACCAGATTGGAAGATAAGGGAAAACATGGAAAATTTGATGCAATCTAGCTAGGTCCACTTGTGATTAGTAGCAAGTGGGGAGAAGATTCATATGTTCTTCAGGCTTTGATAGGTGAGATTCTTGAACTGCCAGTTCATGGACAGTTCTTGAAGTTATACTTCTCCTGAAGTATCTTATCCATGAACATTAGCTTAGGATTTGCTTTCTGTTTTGTTTTCTTTTTGTGTCTACTGGCTCTGTCTTTGCTAGTTCCTGGTTTGTTTTGGTCTTTTCTATCTGGTCTGCTCTCCCAGTGATCTTGATTCTTGCTATGCCCACCAGGGGCATACATCCCCCAACTAGAGCCTATGTTAGTGCCATTTCTGGTTCTCTCAGTGTCTAGTTGTGTACTCTTATTTTTCATGATAAAACTTTAACTATGGGGTGTTCTTTCATTTTGGCAGGTGGTTAAAATGGGCTCCCATTAGGGTTGAGCTCAGTGTGCAAAGGATTCATGTCTCGAATGGCCAGATCTTTCTTTTCTTCCTTGCCTTGTGTTTTTCTTTGTCTGGCGGGGGAAGAACCGGAATGAAATCGGAATCTAGATTTTGGCCTTTGGTTTCTCTTTTGGGTTCCATTCCAGCCCCGACTCCGCATCTTTGGTTGTCTTTGTTTTTGGTTTCCTTTGGTGGGCACGGGATCGGAATGGGAATCTATTTTGGAACCTTTTTCAAGTTTCCTATTTTGATTTTTGTCCCGCTCCCGGCCCCACGGCTTCTCTGTCTTGTGTCGGTTCCGGCTCCACCTCTGTGGACTTTTGCGGAGGCGGGAGCGAGATGGTTTTTGGTCTTGGTCTCTTTTGTTCCTTTTGTCCCCCACTCTGGCTCTGACTCCTTCTCTTTCTTGGCTCCGGCTCCACCTTAGTTTGGTTCCCTTTCTGCCTGTCTTTTTGTTCTTTGACCTACCTGGCCGGTGCACTTGCCACTTATGGTCCCCTCGAGCCCCGTTTTTCGTTCGTTACCAGCCTCTTGTTACCACTTTCACCGGCCCTACTTTTACTTCAGCGTGACTTTTGGCTCTCGGGGTGACATCTCGATGACCCCTGCTTGTCTCCCCAAGGCCTTATCTTCTCGACCTGTGTTGGTTGAGTCAGGGAGATGTCTCCCCAACCCTTGCTTGTCTTGCTAACTTTGATGGCCCCTTTGATGCTCGGTGTGACCTCCCTTTGGCCTTGGCCGCGGTGACTTCACCATGATGTTTGACCGACTCAGCCATCTCTCCCTGACTCTACAGTGCACACGGTATCCTATGTGGACTTCACTAGGGTGTCTCGCTGACTTGTTGGCCTCTTTCCGACTGTGATCAATGTTTGATATGGCATGTTTTCTTTGCCCTGATGTCTTCTCGACACCGCTTTCTCTTGCTGATGGTGCTTCTTGTTGGGGTGTCATTGTGATCTCTCGTCGAGGATGCTATCTCTCACCAATATGGGCCTCTCCCCGATGGAACATCTTTCTGAGTGCTCCTAGTCTTGGCGACTTGACTGTTCGATCAAACACATAGATTATCGCTATGACATCTGGCTGACTGGGCTATGTCTGGCCGACTGGTCTGCTAGGGAGGTGACTGATGTGGATCGATTTCAGGATGTATTCAATGTGTTTGGTCACCTGTTTGGGCTTGAGAATGACAATGAGGATCTCATTGGGATCGGCATGATGACCCTGATTTGGTCCTCAGCCTCGATTACTAGTGCAAGTTGGTGTGGTAGAGATGGAATTTATTGTAGAGCCAGGGCAGCGGGCTCTCTGAGGTGGATAGGTGGTTGGGATGGATGGCTTCTGCATTTGTGGCCTCTGGATTTGTGATGTTCGCACCTGTAGATTTCCTGGACGGAATGGTCTATGTACTTTCCTGGTTTGATTTCCATGGCTTCCCATTCATGTACTTTCTCGTTTTGACCTGGTGGTGTGACATTCTCCCTGTTCCACCTGACAAGAGCTTTCAAGATGATTCAAATTGGTTGGTGGAGGTTGGTGGCCAAGTTACTTGATGTTTTCTGAGGCTGTTAGGGTTTTTCTTGGTGTCCACATAGACTCATGCTAACTGGTGACCTTGGCTATATAAATGTAATTTATTTCCACTTTGTAAGGGTTCGATGGCAGTTTGAAAAAATTGTAAAGGGAACTAGTTATCTCTGGTTGGGTAGCTAGGGCTCGATTGGAAGCAAGAACACTTAAGTAAAATAAGATTATTGTCAATCTTTGGGATCAAGGGCATACTTCACTGAATGTAAGGTTTTTGGATGTAAATGAAATCATGAATATGACTGATTGAATTTAAAAATCTCTCCTTGTAATGGTGTGTATGAAATTTTAATGAAACTAAATGATCAAGGATCATTTCATTTTCTGGTTTTGGTTGATGCTCTTGTTTAAGGAATGAGTTAAATTGCATTAATCAATCTAGAGTTTTCTATGCATTATTAAGGGATCTGATAAGAAGTTTGATAGATTCAATCACTGGTTTATGGGTTAATAAGGTTAACTTCATAAAGACTTAGATTTCCAGAGTTAAATACCCCTTCTGTTGCACATTTTCATGACTCCTTGCCCAAGGATATTGGCACTGATCTAGTGACAATTTTTATATCTTCACTAGCCTGGTTGTTTAATCAGATAACAAATATTTTAATTAATCAATTATGTTTCATGTTATACTATATCTATTTTATCATTCTCAGCAGGATATACATTGTTTGCTCAAAAGAAGCCATCTCTGAGTGAACCCTAGTATATATGCTATAAGGAGATTGAATCTGCTTTGTTCAAGGGATTACACCCCTGGGTCTTGTAGAGCCCGAAGTGAAGGAGATAGCATCCACAAGTGTTGCATCTCATATGTTGGCCATCTGTCTAGCAAACATTAAGGTATTGAGCTTGGCAAGCTCATAGGTGTTTGCACAGACCTTCTGGTTAGTTGTTTCCTAAACAAGAAAAATAGTAGCGCACCATCATAGGTGACCCACAACCAAGAAAAGTTCTCATGTTTCACTAGTAGGCTGAGTTGTACAACTTAGCAAGGGTGCAATTCTATGTGAAATCAATTTTTGGCATGCCTATTGGGATTTTTTAATTATAAATAATCAAAAAATAGACCTTTCCTTGTTGGTTTTGATATGTTTACTAGCAATATAAAACATTTTTTAAGTATTTTGAATATATCTAGTGACTCTAACATCTAGTTTTCAAGAAAAAAGTGCATAAGGAACATATAAGAAGAGTGAAAACTTGAGGAAGTTCAATTCCTTTCGAATATTTGTAACTTTCTCCACCTACAAGAAAATGGATAACATTGCAAAGGAGCCCAACTTTTACATGAAGAGTCCATTCTACACCACCCTCAAGAAAGAATCTTCTCACACTCCAATAAACCAATCACCTTTGTGATGCAGAGCAAATGAAGCAAAACTCTCAACTCAATCTCAACTTGTCAATGTCTCAACAAATTCTTGTTGTCCTTACACCTAAGACCCACTTTTCCTTAACAAAACTCTAGTTTCAACACCCAAAATGGAGATTAAGGCTTAGAATTTCTTGTTAAATCCTCAACCATCATAAAGAAAACCAAATTGACTAAATCAAACCCTTACATTCACTTATACAACTCAAACATAGAACTTTACCAAGTTGACTATCCCAAACACCAATTAGGCCTTTTAAGCTTCCCAAACTCATTCCCTCTTGGCACACAACAACAAAGGACTCTCAATATGCTTTAACTAGATTCATAGGAATAAAAAACCCTTCAATATAACTCCCTTCCATAGGTTATGATGGTCACTTGAGGTAAGAAACTCCAATTATGCAAAATTGTCCTAACTAGGACTGTTACAACTCTACCATGACAAGACAGTCATCCAAAGATGTACTCCAACTTGTAACTCCACCAAAATAAATCTATGAAGGAATAAAAATAAAACTTTACAACCATTCCAAACACTAATACCTTGAAGGACTCATGCCCTATAATCAAAACTCCTAAAAAAACTCACTGTGCACTACCTTTTTACATATTTTCATGCAAAATCAGTCCTAGGGCTTCATGGAATCAGCCCAATAACTCATCACCAACACCTTCCACTTGGAGATCTTGAATATTATACCAAAAAATATTTACAGACCAAAAATCAAGGAGTTCCAAACATAAAAATGAAAGATATGCAATTTTCTTACTCACTGCCAACCCTTGATTAGGGTTTTACCCGCCTGGAGTAATTTCTTCATAACTTCCACAAATTTAAATGATTTTTAATGAAACCAATTTAATTTTAAATTATAATCATGGGGATATCATTTAAAATGGAGGATAAGTTGATTCTTGTATAATAAATGGTTGTACAAGGGCCTGTAACTCAGAAAATGTAGAAAAATAACCAAAACTCTAAAAAATTTATTAATTTCCACACTCCTAAATCATTCCTCCAACCTTCCTTGACCTTTGAGAGTCTTCAAAATCCTTTTTAAAGCCACTTAAATTCCTAAAACTACCTCCAACTAATTTTCCCTCCATATTCCATCATTTGCAATTTATTGTATTTTACAATTTTTGCTTGACAACAATTTGTCAAATTATGCAACTTTTACATTATGCAACCTATGACCTCAAAATTATAAACTAGGACCTAATACATGCATTAAATGGTCTTTTAGACCTTAATACATCATATTTCCAATCAATACTCTAATTTTACTTCTTGAGGCATATCTCTGCTTGGGTGCTCCTGTACCACTTTGGTTCTTATGGCTACACTTGGGAATCATGGTTTTATTCCTTTCAATCAAGGAAACCCAGTCAACTTATAGCAATGTGATGAAATTCTCATGTCAGCCTTAGAAAGTGTCCAATTTTACATTGGTGAAGATCATGCTAAACCCAATGACCATATGAAATATGTGGTTGCACTTTGTGCAGTCCATCATATCACCGAGGAGAATGTTGTAGTTAGATTGCTAGCACCACCTTTCAAAGACAAGGCATTGCAATGGTTCAGGGGATTGGTAGTGTATTCTATCATCACATGGTATCAGCTTGGATACCATCTTTTTAAGAAATTTAAAGAAAAATTAGACCATTTATCTTTGTAGAGAAGTTGACCACTATCAAGAGAGCTCCTCATGAGCACATGCCAAACTTTAACTTTCACTTTCAAAGGACTTGGGATAGAATCCCATAGCTAGTAAGATCCTCAGTTTAGTATGCTTTTATATATTTTTTGAGGGCTTTTAATAGTGGTATATTTGTAAAGATTCAATCCATGGGTACAAACACACTCCTTGATACATATGAGATAGCTATAAGGGTTGAAAATAACCTCATCCAAGTTGGAAATATTTCCCAAGACCTCCAATTCCCATTTTCTTCAAGTATAACTAGTTATGCCTATGTAAATTCTACAAATATCCCCTCTACTAGCTAATCCTATTCTAGAAAAAACTTCCCCAGCCAACTCTCTTGAGCTGCAAGAGATAAAAGGCCTTCTTCAAACATTTGGGAATTGGTTGGTGAACCTTAAAAATAAATAGTTCCAAAATTATAGACCTCACCAGCCCTTAAATCAAACACATGGCTAGCCAAATCATGCAAACAAGCTATCCTTCCAAGCAGCTAATCAAGGAAAAAGGTAGGCCCTTAACCCAAGGGTCTTTCGAGCATAAAACCTAAATATGGCAAGCACATCTAAATAGTTTCTACCTATCCAAAATAATCTTGATCAAGATTATGAATGGTGCTCCCCTTGCTGTTAGCCCTATAACTAGTCTAATTGTTTAAATGGGGTGATTAAACAAGCCTTAATGGTGTAAAATACACCTAGTTTACAACCAAATTCACCTTGTGAAGCACCCATACAACAACAAGAACCTTCTCCAAGTGACACTACACTTCTAAATTGGAAAGGAGAGAAATTTTGTGGGGTTAACCAAGATCATTCTTCTATAAGAGCCAACATAAGAGAAAAAAGGGCTCTTTAAATGTGATAGATAGAAAATAAGGAGCCTTATCAAGATTCTAGAGTGAACCAATATATTTCTAGCCCATCTACATCCCATGTAGCACATGTCCTACAAAGTAACGAACAAGAGACCACCAAAGAACAGCTTGGGAATCAGAACATGGGTGATCCTAAGATCCCAGAAGCATATCACAACATAGTAGGGAACTCGAGGAATACAAGTAGTGCTACTCATGTGCAATAGAATGTTCCTACCATATAAGTTTCAAAACCATCAAATGTTTCCATGAATAATTCTTATCTAGTCCCACCTAGCTAGGTATGAATAAGATATCAAAATCACAACCAAAATATTGGGCATTATCCACATCAAGGCCCTAACCAAAACATACAAAGAAATGTACACCCTTATGGAGGTCCTACACAAAACGTGTAGCAAGGCATGCATAATTACCAATACCAATAAGGACATCAACATCAACACTATCAGCCTAACCAAAACCCATTTGTAAGGGGACCCATGAACATAGTTAGATTTAGGCAACTTGACTTATTTGGAATTCAAGGGTATCCAAATCCAATTGATAATGATGTAAGAAATGCAATCCCAAAATTCTCTGAAAATGACAATATATTAGGAGAGGATCACATTAGGGTGTTTGAAATAGTCATGGGTGGGTTTGATGTACAACATGAAGATGTCTACATGAAGTTGTTTATGTAATCGCTAATTGAACATACCAAAGATTGGTACCAAAACGTTCTTGATGCTTCAGTTACCTCTCAAGATGAGTTCAAGAGAATCTTTAAGGAGCAATATGGAGGCCATTATAATCCAAAATTTTCTCTACACGAACCAAAAATTATTCAGAAAAGCTATAATGAATCATTTACAAACTTTAATAAAATATTTATGAAACTTTTCAATAGGATTCCACCTCACCTAAAGCCAGTTGATCCTATGTTCTTAGTCTTCTATTTAAATGCATTTGATCCAAAGACTAGTTATGAGCTTAGAACAAGGAATCCTCTTGTCCTCACCAAAGCATTCATAGTTTCTTTCAACATAGAGAATAATAGAAATTCTTCGGGGAAGATAGGAAGAAGGGATGAAGCTAGATATTGCAAAATCCTAACCCCCATCAACATTAGCAACCCAAACATCATAGAAATGACAAGAAAAGGTTACACAATATTCCTTACAGAATAAATTGGAAGGATGAAAGGTCAATCAGTAATGATCAAAATAAAAATGTGAGTAAAGACACTCTTGATCCATTAAAGAGGAATGGTACAAATATGTTAGAGAAAATTCCATGGTGTATACCTTGTAATCTCCCTCATCCTCTTGAATATTGCATAGTGGCACAATCAATCCAA
>VDFB02256132.1:1159502-1193604 GCA_007258455.2 Sequoia sempervirens
TAGTGGGAGATATAGAGATATAGAAAGCGAAAGGGAGAGATATATCAATCACCCTCCCTATATCTCTATCTATTCATCTGTATCTCTCTACCCTTCTCTATCTCTTTGTCTTCCTTTCTATTTGTATGTTTGTCATTATTCCCTCTCTCTATATTTAATTCCTATATTTTATCTTTGTCTCCTTAAGTGTGCAATAGGTACATTGAAGAGGTCTTAAAGGAGAATTATCATATCTTTAATCAAATGGCATGCTACCTTGAGCATAACTCCCTAAGGACACATGACATCCTTGGATTGTTGACATGAAACAACCAATCAAAATTTAGTTTCTCTCTCTCATATTAATATATATTACTATTATATTAAATATATATTATATTAATTATATTTTGTCATATATAAAAATATACTTATTATTAATTATTAATTATAATAATTTTATACATATTTAAAAATTTTGTTAAAGAATATAATATATAATTATAATAAGTTAAATAATTATATAATTTATTATGTAAAATATAGCTAATATATACTTAACTATATTGTAGAATATTAAAACCTAGCTAAATGGCGCCAAAATTTTGAACTTAATTAACATACTATAAAATCTAACGAAACCAGGTTGTAGCTCGTCAAATTGGAGAAGTGAAAGGTCAATTCCAGCATCGAGGAAGAGTTTGGAGTAGTGAAAAAAAGGTCAATGCCAACGCCGAGGAAGAGTTTGGAGTAGTGAAAACAAGGTCAATGCCAGCGCCGAGGAAGAGTTTGGAGTTAAAAAAAGGTCAATACCAGTGCCAATGAAGAGTTTGGAGGAGTGAAAACAAAGTCAATATCAACGTCGAGGAAGAGTTTGGAAGAGTGAAAACAAGGTCAATACTAGTGCCAAGGAAGAGTTTGGAGTTAAAACAAGGTCAATACTAGCACCGACAAAGAGTTTGGAGGAGTGAAAACAAGGTCAATATCAGCGTCGAGGAAGAGTTTGGAGGAGTGAAAACAAGGTCAATACCAGCGCCAAGGATGACGTTGAGGGAACTCAGGGAAAATCAACGAATTAAGGCAATGAGTACCGTAAGTTTGGCACCCCATTCTCTTTAACCTTCAATTTTCATGCCTAGTTTCCAAAGATCTCTCGCACATTGGGTAACCGCCATTCTTGTAGAATGGTATAAGATAAGACAAAAAAAAAAAAAAAATCTTATACAAAACATATCCACCTACAATCCCATTCAAGCATTTTAATTAATTCCTTGAATTAAACCTTAAACAAGAACCATACACACCACAACAGTGAGATGAATGAAACAACCCTTGATCATTTTATTCAAAATTTACATATGCTTGTACAATGGAGAGACATGAGTTTGAATTAATCATATAAATTCAAATGCCAGTATTGTCATAAAACATCAAATCCCCATGAATTCAAAACCTACTATAGAATGACTCAAAACCTAAATTGCATTTTCCCTAAAACCATCAAACTTTACAATTTGCTCTACAACTTCATCTAGACTCAACCAAAAATATCTAACTTGCTAACCCATACCTCTAGTCTTGAAATCATTCTTATAGAAAAAGGAGGAGCAAACAACCATCAGGCCAGAAAGCACACATGTCACTAGCTAATTGGACCGCCTTGTGATATTCCAAAAATTTGTTACAACAACAATCTCCCCAAAGAATCTTCTTGTTCATCATGCCCGCCGAGAATGGTTGATGCAACAAAAAAAAACTTCAAGAATTTCGTGCCTAGACTGTCACCAAAAAAAAAAATTGGAATCTGTTGTAACCGCAACAACTGATTTTTCAACCATTAGCAGCCTACTCCTTTTAACTCTTCCTTAGTTAAATATATATTTACCCATTTTTGGTACTCTTCATCAGTTGGCCAATCAGAATTGATCACCTCATTCACCTTGAAACTATAAGGTTTGTACTTAATTGCCACTTGATTCGCTTCTCTTTCAAAATAACTTAAGAATGAGCCGTGCTAATGATTTTGTCCATACACTCACCATCAAATCATAATCTGAGTTACCCTATTTTTTAGGGTTTTGTAGATCAAACATGATATAAAGTGGCTCTTACACTTTTGTGATTATTGTAGCTTGTGTAAGAGGCTATGGATCTTTGTAATTGTAGGATGCATGAATAAGTCATAGGATGAGAAATAAAGAAGGTAGCTGCTTTCCTCAATAGTTTTTGAAGAAAAGCATGTGAAATGAGAGGTTCAAGCCTAGGTTTCAACAAAACATTTATGGGAGATCTGATTTTATGAATTTTTTATCCATGTGTAGACCCTAATGGGTTGTTCAACCACTGAATATAAATGATATCTATCACAACACACACACATATATGTTTGTATGTATATGTATTTTAAATGTAAATGTAAGTGCAATTCTGGATGCCTCCTAGAACAATAAATGCAACATATCATTAAAAGAAATCTATATCTATGTATATAAAATGTGTATTTCTAAATGCAAGTGTAAATGCAAAGAGCATATGGTTTTGTAGTGTTATAGATACAACATATCCATAAATTAATGTAATTGAAATTTCTAAATTCTTCAACACATATAATATGAAATCGCATCAAACTATTAAACTACATGAGAAATAAAATGAAAAATAGTAAATGCATATGTATGTGTATTTGTAAATGTAGGTGTAAAATAAATAAGAATAATGAAAATTATAAAAGAATACAAGGAAAGGTCTCCTCCCTTCTTGGTGGTGATAACCTCCTCCACCCACAACCCTTAAATTATGAATAGAGGAAATACAATCTTTGAAGAACTCAAAGTTGATTCTCTCCTACCTGATGCAATTAGTCATTTTATCCTTACAAACATTTATAGTGATTACTAGAGGCACATAGACCAATTCTTCATAATAGAAGAATTTGATCATACTTTTCCATTGATGGCATTATGAGAAAACATTAGGTTAAATGAATAATCCCTAGCTAAGTTCTTTAAATCATGTCCAACCGTATAAGAGAAGACCACTGGTATGTGTACCTGGATACCATGGAGAAAGGTTAGTCTTTGGGCTCTTTCATCAATCATCCTACCTTAAAACATACCAAAAATATCCTAAGAATTAGACATAGGAAGATTTAATGACTTAAAAAAATATTATTGCCAAAGCGTAAACTTATGATGACTTAACCAGGCCTAGTACAAACTCCCTCCCTGTTAACCACTTAGACATATGGAAATTAAATGTAAATTTGCTCCTATTTTTATTCATGTAGGTGTCCAATAAACCACTTGGTGGTGTTTCCCTTCAAGTTTATTTACTTGAATGAAGAGAAAAAGTCCTTTGATTACAATTAGAGAATACATTTGAGGCCTTGGTTGTGTAACTGGTGGACCATAGTCACATTTATCACTTGTTACAAAGTTTGGGAGTTAAAATGTTAAGTAGATTTAATTTGTTATTGACACATTTTGACGGTAGTAACAATAGCTTGCAATCTATCAAGACTTGATTACCTTATAACCTGTGAAATTCTAGCGATGAAATGATAGATTAATCATAATGTCACCTTGGGATCACATCACCATGAAAGAACTTCATCCAACATCCTTATGAGTGTCACCATGAAAGAACTTCATCCAACATCCTTATGAATGTAGGTACCACCAAATAGGTATTTGTTAGATCTGTCTTCCTCAAGCGAGGGAAATTTAGGAAGAGAAGAGGAAAGTGAGACATGTAGTATGTCTAAAAAAGGGAGATCAACTAGAGGTCAAAAGATTAGAAGAAAATTTTGTAAATGCATGGAACTTTTTCTTGCTGAAGGGGGGTCATGTTCTTATGATGATGAGAGCATAGGCGACGTCAAGGTTCCCTTGAGGTACAAACATCTACAGAAACAATGGGTACCCAGGGAACTTCCTCTAATAAACACCAATTTTTGTGTCAACGAGAGGATATATCGCATAGCACCATCGTCATTACATGGTTTGGGCCTATTTTGCATGGATGGCATAAAGGTTTGTTACAACAAAACTACTAAATTGATGGAGTATGTTGGACCCTGTTACAGTTACAAAAATTGGATGCAACTGGTTCAATATACATGAAGTATGCGTAGGTATGCACTATCAGCAAATTATATACAACTAAAAGATAAGGATCAAAATAAAGGAGTGGCTATGTACATTGATGGAAGGCCAAAAGCATAAGGGAATATTGTAGGGTTTATAAAGAGTACACAAGCTGGGTCAACAAATAAGCAACCCAATTGGATATTCGAGGCATGCGAGGGAAACCGTGTATTCATATGTGCGATAAAATCAATAACTACAAGGGAAGAGTTGCTAATCAATTACAATTTGAATCGCTTAGTTACAAACACAGTTACTATGGGGGTGGTACATACTATGTACCATTTTACCCAACCTCCAATTAATGACTCCAATATACCATTTTATTCTTATGTTTTTTTTCATAAGTCTATTGGTTTCATTTTGGTAATGTTTTTTTATATTTAATTTTTGTCACAGGGGGACATTGATCGTACAGAGAAGGCTCTAGCCCAGAGCATAGATCATGATGTATCTTCAGGTGCTTCTACCCAACAAGTTTACCTCATTGTAATTGTACAAATTAGATATGAGCAAAATGTTTTATTATTATGTTTTTTTCATACGTTTTTTGGGTTAATTTCGATAATGTTTTTAATATTCTTGTTGCAGTTGACTGATCAGGGAAAGGCACTAGCGGTAGACGAGAGCATCCATAGTGAGGTGCAATCAATATTTGTGATGATGACATCGCTTATTCAACAAACCCTCTCGATATGATAAAGAAGCTCCAAAAAAATGCAATGAAGAAATGGCTAAGTTGATGTTCATAGTGCCTCAAACAGATGAGATAAGAGAGAGGGTTAAAGTATTGACTAAGAGATTACAAAACTTGCAAGTAAACTGTCATGAGGGTCTTTAATTATAACATAAGTTCATTCATGGTTTTATATTTTGTACTCTTTTATGTCATGAACTAAAATATGTGTTGTTTTTATAGGGTTATTTGCCTCCTCATAATGCTCCTGGCCATGATCAGGGTACTGCAAGTGCTGCTTGAGGAGTAAGGGTTGGTAAAAGTGTCCATCCTGATCTTCCTATGCATATATCACATCATCTAACCCCATCATCTATGCCTATATTATCGTCTGAAATGTTGGAAACACATACCATGCAGGCATCTGTTAATGCACCCTCTGGCAGCGAACACATACTAGAACATGTGCCAGGACATGTACCTAGGGATGTAGAGGCTACTAGTACTAGTGATGTTTTAGCAACATTTCCTGGATCTTCCCGTATTACTAGTACAGAAACATTGCCGGTCACACTTGTGGTGACCGAGGATTTCATTCCCATAAAGATAGAGAAGGCCCCAGGTACTTTAAAATGTTTTAATTATTATTCTATATAATCTAATTGAAATTTACTTATTGATCGCTCTTTTTAGACTATTGATCCCATGATCATTTTGCAGGAAATGATGTTTTTTATAAACATCTAAGTGATATTACATTGGAGCTCTTCGAGCCCACCATACTTACACGGTGGAATACCCAAAATCAAGATTTAAAAGATGAGCTCATTAATCGTTTAGTTGTGTTGTTCGGTGATAAAACATTCAACTGAAACAAGGTCCTTAAGAAAGTTGGTACCTATCTAAAGGATGCCAGGGACCAATATAGGTCACATTTAGAGAAGAACAAAAAGTACGAGTGTCCCCCATGATTCTGGGGAGGGAGTGGAAGGACCTGGTGTCTGATGGAAAGGAGAAGGCTGAAAAGAAAAAAGGAAAGACACCACTGGGCCAAGGAAGGTATGTGATATAGAAGCATAAATCTGCAAAAAATCCCGATTAATCGTGATTTTTAAAAACTCTACAGGATTAATGAATATAAGTGCAGTTGTAGTATGTTTTGTGCAATGTAATCAGCGATATGAATATAACCAACAAAAATCTATTTTCTATAATTCATGGATTGAACTCTGTAATTTATTTTCTCTCAATGTCTGTATGCTATGGAAATGCCATTAAATTTTTTTTAAAAAGTAGTTTCTGACTATTTTTCTTTAAATTTTTGTGTTTTTTTGTAAATCCAATTTTTTCCTGATCTTTTCCAGATTTTTTCAAAAAATCTTGAACTTTTGGTTTGCCAATTTTTTCCCCAAACGATTAATGTTGCACAGTGATACTATCAACAATGTAATTATATAATGATTACTCTTTCTTTTTACATAATCTAACATATTTCAAACTTTCCATATGCTTCCTGACACATCGAAGGCAACAAAGGAAAGACTAGAAAAGTAGGGGCAACACAAACTTGGCTCTGGTGGTTATATGAAATTAGCCACATGAATTGTAAGTATCAATAAATGAAATATTGCATCCAAATTATAATAAATTGAAAAAAAATTTGGTTTTATCACACCATAGAAGTAAAATTCATGATCTTATGCAAAAATGTAGGGCTTTGAATTCAACAGAGTTCCCATAGAAGAGGACCTGAAGATTGCCTTCCAGCAAGGCTATGGAGCCATGGTTGAATGCCTAAGAGTCTTGACTAGGTAAACACAATCTTCCATTGCATCTGACACGCAGGTAAATAAACTCAATAAAGTTTATTTAAAATTGAATACTTGTGCAATCTATTCAATATTAATTTCCACCATAAAGTAATTACATGCCTATTATGGATGCTTGGAAAAAATATACCAAAGCATAATAGTAAGCAATAACATAGACACGGCAGTGAATTGTTTGAAAAAATGCCAAAAATAAATGCAGTCTCACAGTGATATGAATATAAGTGCAGTTGTAGTATGTTTTGTGCAATGTAATCAGCGATATGAATATAACCAACAAAAATCTATTTTCTATAATTCATGGATTGAACTCTGTAATTTATTTTCTCTCAATGTATGTATGCTATGGAAATGCCATTAATTTTTTTTTAAAAAGTAGTTTATGACTATTTTTCTTTAAATTTTTGTGTTTTTTTGTAAATCCGATTTTTTCCCGATCTTTTCTTGATTTTTTCAAAAAATCTTGAACTTTTGGTTTGCCAATTTTTTCCCCAAACGATTAATGTTGCACAGTGATACTATCAACAATGTAATTATATAATGATTACTCTTTCTTTTTACATAATCTAACATATTTCAAACTTTCCATATGCTTCCTGACACATCGAAGGCAACAAAGGAAAGACTAGAAAAGTAGGGGCAACACAAACTTGGCTCTGGTGGTTATATGAAATTAGCCACATGAATTGTAAGTATCAATAAATGAAATATTGCATCCAAATTATAATAAATTGAAAAAAAATTTGGTTTTATCACACCATAGAAGTAAAATTCATGATCTTATGCAAAAATGTAGGGCTTTGAATTCAACAGAGTTCCCATAGAAGAGGACCTGAAGATTGCCTTCCAGCAAGGCTATGGAGCCATGGTTGAATGCCTAAGAGTCTTGACTAGGTAAACACAATCTTCCATTGCATCTGACACGCAGGTAAATAAACTCAATAAAGTTTATTTAAAATTGAATACTTGTGCAATCTATTCAATATTAATTTCCACCATAAAGTAATTACATGCCTATTATGGATGCTTGGAAAAAATATACCAAAGCATAATAGTAAGCAATAACATAGAAACGGCAGTGAATTGTTTGAAAAAATGCCAAAAATAAATGCAGTCTCACAGTGATATGAATATAAGTGCAGTTGTAGTATGTTTTGTGCAATGTAATCAGCGATATGAATATAACCAACAAAAATCTATTTTCTATAATTCATGGATTGAACTCTGTAATTTATTTTCTCTCAATGTATGTATGCTATGGAAATGCCATTAATTTTTTTTTAAAAAGTAGTTTATGACTATTTTTCTTTAAATTTTTGTGTTTTTTTGTAAATCCGATTTTTTCCCGAT
Organism: Sequoia sempervirens; assembly: GCA_007258455.2. Classification (NCBI taxonomy): domain Eukaryota; kingdom Viridiplantae; phylum Streptophyta; class Pinopsida; order Cupressales; family Cupressaceae; genus Sequoia; species Sequoia sempervirens. The sequence goes on from VDFB02256132.1 coordinate 1,167,482, forward strand.
CTTTTCTTGATTTTTTCAAAAAATCTTGAACTTTTGGTTTGCCAATTTTTTCCCCAAACGACAATGTTGCACGCTGATACTATCAACAATGTAATTATATAATGATTAATTTTCTTTTTACATAATCTAACATATTTCAAACTTTCCATATGCTTCCCTGACACATCGAAGGCAACAAAGGAAAGACTAGAAAAGTAGGGGCAACACAAACTTGGCTCTGGTGGTTATATGAAATTAGCCACATGAATTGTAAGTATCAATAAATGAAATATTGCATCCAAATTATAATAAATTGAAAAAATTTTGGTTTTATCACACCATAGAAGTAAAATTCATGATCTTATGCAAAAATGTAGGGCTTTGAATTCAACAGAGTTCCCATAGAAGAGGACCTGAAGATTGCCTTCCAGCAAGGCTATGGAGCCATGGTTGAATGCCTAAGAGTCTTGACTAGGTAAACACAATCTTCCATTGCATCTGACACGCAGGTAAATAAACTCAATAAAGTTTATTTAAAATTGAATACTTGTGCAATCTATTCAATATTAATTTCCACCATAAAGTAATTACATGCCTATTTGTTTTAAACATTCAAGCAATGATAATACTGCACATGACATTGGAATGTAGCCTGGTGAGGGTGGAGCACAATGTGCAAATGAAGGTCATGGTGTGCATCCTAGTACTATAGAGCATGTAGAACATGATCAACATGTTGAGCATGATCAGGCTAGAGAAGATTAGGAATATGATGTGGCCCCATCAGGTAAAGAGGACCACTCTAAAGTTCTTTTAAACATATTTAATTGCAATTGGTGTATTAATTAATGTAACCTTTCGTGTTTCAACTTTAGAGCATGTAGAGCGTGATCAATGTGTTGAGCATGATCAGGCTAGAGAAGATCAGGAACATGATGTGGCCCCATCAGGTAAAGAGGACCACCCTCATGTTCTCTTAAACATATTTAATTTCAATTGGTTTATTAATTAATGTAACCTTCGTGTTTCAACTGTAGATCAAGATTTAGAGGGTGTTCAACATGTTGAGCATGAGTCTATAAAAAAAGTTCAGGAACATGATGTGGACCCATTAGGTAAAGAGAACCACTCTAATGTTCTTTTAATTAATAAAATACTTGTAACAATAATAATAAAACATATTAGTTTAACATTTCTTTCTTATTGAAACATACCCCCCTTGCAGCGGCATCCACGTCATGAGCAGATGACTAGGTGTACATTAATATCACAAGCAGAGGGTAGAACAACTAAAGGGGGTGACAGATATTGATTTAGAAAAGGATACTCCACTTTAGCTTTATGTAGCTTTAAAAAAGAAACAAAAAAAAAGTGATTGTAATCATATCATGACAACCATATTTTTGATAATATGTCAAAAATGAAAGAATGAATAGTATATGTTAATGAATGAATGTGAATATGTTAATTAATGAATGTTATATGTTAATGAATGAATGTTATATGTTATTAATGGATGAATGAATGATTAATGTTATATGATTGGGTATGGGGAATTGAGAGTGATGTGAGGGGGGCGGAGGGGCCAAATGAGCTTCCACCGTCACATGGTTGGCCCTGTTAAGTAGAGAATATTAAACTATTCCTGAAACAAAGAGAAGCTCAATAAGGTAATGCACTTTTCAATATAAGAAATGCATCATTTGAAATATATATGTATGTATGGATGAAACCCACTGAAAAATCGCTAAAAAGGTTCGACGAAGTTGCTATAGTTGCCATGAAGGTTTCATCGTAACTCCTTGCCCATTTTGTCATAATTTTGACAAACTTTTGGTGTTGTTTCGATGCTACTACTTGCCCATTTCATTGCACTTTCGATGAACATTTGGTGTTGTTTTGATGCTACTACTTGCCCATTTCGTCGTACTTTTGATGAACTTTAGCTGTTGTTTCGACGCTACAACTTTCCCATTTCATTGAAATGGTGACAAATGTCTGGTGTTGTTTCAACACTACTCCTTACCCATTTCGTTGAAATGGCGACGAACATCTAGTGTTGTTTCGATGCTACTCCTTGCCCATTTCTTTGAAATGGCAATGAACTTCTGGTGTAATTCATTGGTGGATACACTAAGTTTTCATCAATATTTCAATGAAAGTCTGAGTCATTTTATGATGCTGACGACCGACAAATCTGTGCCATTATTTTGATGTTTAATTTGTCGTCAGCCTTTGGACGAAAAAACAACAATGAAAATATTTTCATCATTTTGTCGCTTGTCTGACAAAGATTTTTCGAACAAACGACAAATTTCTATCAGAAATTAGTGTCAAATTCAGTAGTGATTGCATGATGACATACTTCTTCTAAGTGGAGCAACTCAACTAAGCGAGCTTCCCTTCGATCCCCTTCTTTGTAGAAAGTTTTGATGAATTGGAGGGTGGGGATCTTGGGGTGAATTGAAAATACAGGCTCCAAGCCATAAATGAGGTGGAATGGGAAGTCATCCAAGGTAGCCTTATGATGTGTGCGATCTGCCCAAAGGGTAAAATAGAGCTAGGTGTGCTAGTCTTTGGGATTCCTATTGAGCAGCTTTTTGATGACAGTGATCAAGTTTTTGTTCATGGATTCAACTAGGTTGTTGCCCTAGGGATAGTAGTTGGATGAGAATTTAAGGGAAATACCGTAATTGAAATCCCAACAAGAAAATTTAAGTGAGGCAAAGGCAAGGCCATTATCACAAACCAACACATGCAGGCAACCCAAGTGATTTAAAATGAAACTTTCAAGGAAATTAATAACTACCTCTATGGTACATCTCCCACATGCAATGGTTTTTTTCCATCTAGTACAATAATTATAGGTGGTTAGAATGTACCTATGACCCATAGAAGATGGTGGGCTTCCCGGACCAATGAAATTGAGACCCCATTGTGCGAACGACCTTACCTCAGGGACTGGTTGCAACAGAACAACAGCGTTTCTTTCTCTGGTTACAACAGTCTGGTAGACATGGAACATACAAAAATGATTATGTGCATCCTTGAAGATGGTTGGCTAGTAATATCCTTCTCACATAATTTGATGAGTAGTAGAAGGACCAAACCCATGACTAGTGCCAAACTTGTCATGGAATTATTTCAGCACTTGTGCTGCTTCTTCTTTTCCAAGGCATTAGAGGTAGACCCCTTCATGATTTTTCTTGTAGATAATAGACCCTTGCAACATATAGCTACAACTTTTCAATCTAAGGGCCCACTTTTGGACTCCTTGTAGATGAGGTGGGCACTTATTGTTCAACGGGTAATAGATGATATTGTCATACCACTCCCCTGGGGGGACATCTTCAAGCTGATACTATTGAACTATAAGTTGGGGTCCTACCTCAATTTTTGCTTCAACTATCATTTAGGTGAGGGATTGTAATCTTAATAATTTCATTGGCTATATTTCCATGTCATACTCTTGTAGCAAAGTCACCCATTTTTCCCTTCTTTCCCCTAACTCATTCTACATTAGCAATGTTTTTATTGCTAGATTAGGGACGATGGCCTTATTCCGCAAGATGTAATGTCTAAATTTCTTAACTCCTCTGATGAGAACATATGCTTTTTTTTCCACATTGTGATACCTTAGTTCAACATCCTTCAAGGGAGCACTCATGAAGGAAATTGGATGCTCGTTTCCTTCATCAGTCTTTTAGGTCAAAATACTAGCACATGAATGGTCTGAAGTGAACGAATAAATATAGAAGGGCTTCAGATAATCCGAGCTTACTAATACATGTGCATCATTGATCAATTTATTGATGTCCTCAAAGGCTTGTTTCTCCTTTGGAGTCCAATCAACCTTGGCATCTTGATTCAACATGGCATTGAGTGGCTTAATGATTTTAGTGAAGCCTGTAATGAATTTTCTAACAAAATTTATCTTTTATAAGAAAGACTTCAACTCTTTCTTGCTGCCTGGTAGCTGAATCTTTGAAAGGGACTGAATGCGCTCAGGGTCTATGGAGATTCCTCATTCTAAAATAATTTGGCTAAACAACTCTCCTTCTATAACTCTTAAGATGCACTTCTTCGGATTAAGTGAAATCTAAAATTCTCTGCATTTCTAAAAAACTCTCCATAGATCAAAAACATGATCACTTTTCTTTTTTGGAGAACACTATAAGATCATCCATGTAAATGATTATGCACTTTCTGATCATATCTTTGAAGGCTATTTCCATTGCATGCTAGAAAGTGGCACCAACATTGATGAGTCCGAACAACATCCTCTTGTATGCAAAGGTTCCCCACTTGGTGGTGAACACTGTCTTATGCCAATCCTCGTATTACACCATGAATTGATTATATCTAGAATACCCATTGAGGAAGGACATCATCTACGAGTTGTTGATGATCTACAGTACCTCATCCAATGAAGGAACAAGATAGTTATCCTTTTCAGAAGCTCTGTTCAAATTATAGAAATCCACACAAAGCCTGATTTCTCTGTTCTTTTTCCTGACCAGGATCAAATTGGCCACCCACATAGAGTGCCTGACAAGGAAGATGATTCTAGCTGATAGCAACTTTTGTACTTCCTTGTAAATGATTGGCTCCAATAGTGCATTGATAGGGCATTTCCTTTGTCAGAATGGTCGCACATCTGGCTTAAGAGGAATAGTGTGCATAATAATGGAGGTATCATATGTCTTTAAATATTCATAGCTCCATGCCACTACATCATGATACTTTCACAAGGCCTCAATGATTCCTTTTCTTTCTTCTGACATGCATACTTTACCAATTAATACATTTTTAACTTTCACGACTGTTATAAGGTTGTGAGTATCACACTAGTTGTTGATTGAATCCTTCTTTTCTTGTTGATCTTGGTTTCAAGTCTGATCCAAGTCAAATATACATTCAAGCTGAACCATACCTCTAGGGATAGTATTTTTTTTGAGATTGATAACCCCTTCTATATCCAATTTATCTTCCTTAGGCTCAACTTCATCAATTATATGAGTATCAAACACATCAAAACTAGTGATGAATTCAAAGATTTGTTTATCATCATTGAACACCTTGAAATGAGTGACATTGTCTAGCATGGATGGGGTAGATGTAAGCTCAACAGTGAACCTTTTGAGACCTAACAAAGAGAGGGGTTGTAGTGTGCTAGTTGCTTGGGCTAAGGCATCATAGTATGGTTTTGGGAACGAGGGATCAGTTGTATGTTGAAGGTGTCTAATCTCTCTAGAAGATCCCAAACTCTATGCCTATAGTTTTCTAGCCTTCTATCATGGTAGGAGTATAGTTTTTTGAATTATTTTACTACCAGGTCTGAATCACCAAATACTTGCAACATTTTGACTTTCTTCCCTAGAGCCATTAAGAGACCATGAACTAATGCCTCATACTCTTCTATGTTATTGGTGCAATAGAATTGAAGCCTATGAGTAGCAAAGTAGATCTTACCTATAGGTCTAATGATTTTGAATCCAACTCCTGCTCCTTGCTTGGATTTGGATCCATCAAAATGTAGCATCTAAAAATATGAGGGTTCTTTGACTTTAGGGCCCATCAAGCATTCATTTTTCCTTAGTTGCACACCTACATCTATCATTTCTGGAATGGAGGGAGACTCAACATGGTTGATGTCAGGTTGTCTATTCGGCAACTCCTTTTTAGATATGGCTCATCCTTTGATATGTTCTACTACTGTCTGACACAAGCAACACTCAAATTTTGAGTGGATAGCATTATGAACTCTACACCAGTAAGGCAACAAAAGATCTTGAAAATCCATCCTTGCTCTAAGACTAAGTTGATCTTGTATGCATTTCTCTACGAAATCTTGGAATCCATCTAGTAATCCTAAATTTCCATCTTCGTAGGACTCATCATCATCTGATTCTACCAGAATTTCTATGTTCTAAGGTGCATAGGCTACATTGGAGGGAGGACTGCATAGTACTAAAAGGAATTCTTGAGTTGCCTCCTCTTCTTGAAGTTTTGATTCTTCTTGGTATGCCACGGGGAAGTAATTACCTAATCCTATTTTAGCAAACAACACCTCATTGGTGTTGTTGTACTCTATGATCATGAACTTGATGCAAGGTTCCTGGTTGATGCGGATATGATTTGGCAACCACTTCCATGGCAGCCACAAGTAGGAGAAATCAATTGCAGTATACCCATTCAACACTTGGGTGAAGTCTCATTCCAGTATTATGCCATAGGTATTTGGTATATCAGCAACTTGAATATCAATTACTTGTTGCACACTTGGATCAGTAGCGATTTGCATAGGGATCCGATTGATCTCTCCAACTATGTTCACTTCAGTTTTGTCTAATTGAGTCACCTTTCTTCTGGAAGGAGTGGGAACTATTCCTAATGCTGAGAAAAGAGCAAGAGGCATGACATTTGTAGATGCTACTGAATCAAGAAAACAATTGTATTCTTCCCAAATATTCTAATGGTGGTGAGGAAGGGTGGTGTTTCTAACTTCCCTTGGAATAACCCCATATGTGTGTTTGCTTGAGCCACTTGGTTCTTATCCTTCTCTTTGGTCTTTTCCTTGATTTTCACTTGACTTTTCTCTTTAGCTGGCTATTTTCTAGTTTGTTGGTTGAAAGAAACATCTTTCTTTTTACCTATGACCTCTTGAATTATAGGTTCATGTGGGGGATCTTCAAAAAAGACTTTCTTGGCTAGTGTTTCTTGTGCTGCCTTAGATGAAGGGGTCCCATTAATTACCCTAAAGAAGGAATGTCTAACTATAGGAACCTTAAGTAACTCAAAAGTAGACAGGCTGATTTTGACCTTCTTGAATTCTTCAGTAATGTACTCACCCATTTGCTCAATTTTAGTCTCAAAGGATCTACCTATGGAAGAGCTAGCTGACTGGTTTTGAATTTGGTTTGGTTTTTTTTTTTTGTTAAAATATTGAGTGGGCACATAGGGGTAACTTGTTTTGTTACTAGCATTATGATTAGGTGGGATGCTGAAGTTATTAGGGAAGGATCACAAAGAATACTGAAAGTTAAAACACATGTTACAAGGGAGATACATAACGAAAAATGCTCAAAAACATGGAGCTCAATATTGCCAATTGTAAAAAGAGTTATTTTACAAAGAAAAGATTACAACCTTATATAGGTAAAAAACCTAAAAAGGAAAACCCTAGGCTTGCACATAATAATTAATAAAATAAATAATTATTATGCACCTAAAGTTAGCTTAAGTGAAAAAGAGATAAAAGGTAACTTAATTAATTAACAAAATATTGTTTAATTAATCAAGTAAATGACCAATTACTCTAACACCCCCCCTTAAGCTAGACTTAGGGAGAAGCTAAAACCTAGAAGGAGATACTAAAAGCAAAGAACAATGGGTCCCAGCAACAAGGCCAGATTAGATACCCAAGTACAAGGAAATCTCTATGAAATGGAGAAAAAGGAGAAAACCCAGTGGGAAAAACTCCTCTCCAAAAAGAGACAAAAGAACATGTAGAAAGAAACATGAAGGAAGGAAGGCCTCATGAAGACCCCCCAAGGACAACTTCCTTCACCCCAAGCATAGAGCGCAACTGAAGATAGTGTGGCGAGGCAAAAGGCTTCCTGAAGATGTCAACAACCTACTCGACAGTGGGAATATACTCCAAGATGAGAGAACCATCTTGAATCAACTGTCTGATGAAATGCATATGAAGCTCAATGTGCTTCGTCCGCTGATGCTCCACCAGGTTGCGAGAAATATGTATAGCACTCTGATTGTCACACCAAAGAATAGTGGGACTATCAAGAGGAAAACCAAACTCAGTCATCAACTTGTGAAGCCATAAGATCTCCTGACTAGTGAGCACAGCAGCTCAGTACTCAGCCTCTATAGATGATAATGCATGAGTAGTCTACTTCTTGCAAGACCATGTGATAGGACCAGAGCCAAGATACAAAAGAAAGCTAGAAGTAGAATTCTGATCATTGACATCACCGGCCCAATCTGAGTCAGTGTAGCCAACAATGTGTGGATCCCCTGATGTGTAGTGAATGCCATAAGAAAGGGTGCCTTGAATGTACCTCAAAATACATTTGTTAGCTTGCCAGTGACTCGCATGAGGATCATGGGAGAATTGAGAAACAAGGCCAACCACAATGGAAAGATTAGGATGAGTGTGAGTTAGGTACAACAAACTGCCAACCAACTGCCTGTAAAGTGTAGAATCTATGGAAGGAGTGGGGCAAGTAGGAGTCAAAACAACCCCTAACTGAAAAGGCGTGGGGGAAGGCTTGCAATCAAGCATGCCAAAGCGTTAAAGAATATCAAGAGCATACTTCTGCTGGTACATGGAGATCCCATCAGAAGACTAAATCACCTAAAGACCAAGAAAATAGTGCAAAAGGTCAAGATCTGTCATCTCAAACTACTCCATCAAAGCTCGTTGAGCATGCTAAATCATAGAGGATGAGCTACCTATGATGAGGAGATCATCAACATATAGCAGAAGAATCAGGATCTCACCCTCAAGATTCTGAATATAGAATGTAGGCTCAGAATGACAGTGTGTGAAACTAGTGGAGAGAAAAAAAGAGTCCATCTTCTCATACCAAGGTCGAGGGGCCTATTTGAGACCATATAATGAATGCCGAAGTCTGTAAACCAAAGAAGCATCCTGAAAAAAGCCCTGAGGCTGCTCCATATAGATCTCCTCTTGTAGGTCACCATGCAAAAATGCACTCTTCACATCCATTTGATAAATGGACTAGACCCTAGAAGCTGCAAGTGATAGTACAAAGTGAATAGAATTCATCTTGGCGACAGGGGCAAATGTCTCAGAGTAATCAATACCCTCAACCTATGGGAAACCCTTCACAACAAGATGTGCTTTGTACTTATCAATAGAACCATCAACAACATACTTGGTGCGATACAACCATTTGCACCGAACCATCTTTCTGCCCTTAGGAAGAGGATAGAGATCCCAAGTACTATTCCTCATCAAAGAAGAATACTCCTCCTCCATAGCACTATCCCACTTAGGGTGACCTGTCACATCAAAAAACTTCTGAGGATCCTCTAAAAGAGCATGACTCAAAAGACTCGAACTCACAATATGAGAATGGGTGTGACGAGTGTCTAAAGGATCACTTGCCATAGATCTTGTTGCCTCACCAGTAAAGCGAGCCCATTTGGGCATCTGAGGTGGAGCAAGTGGAGGTGGAGATGAGGGATCATCAACATCCTCATTAGAATCATCCTCAACATAATCTTGAAGAGTTGCAATGTGAGGAGTAGGTAGTGAAGTAGACACTAGAGATAGGGTATCCACTATGGGCACCGAACCATCTTTCTGACCTCTCTAGAATCAGGATCAAACAACCTATACACCTTAACATTCTCATAGTAGCTGACAAAAATGAGGGGTTGACTCTTTCGCTCCATGGCTCTCCTCTAAGCATTAGGAATAAAGGCCCATACCTCACTACCAAATACTTGAAATGATGAAACATCAGGCTTGTCATGAGACCAAGCCTCCTCAGGAGTCATATGTCGAATCACCTTGTGAGGCATCCAATTCTGAATATAGTTGGCACAATTAACTACCTCAGCCCAAAAAGATAGATCCATGGACCTAGACTGAATCATACAATTCACCATCTCCTGTAAAGTCCTATTCTTTCTCTCAGTGACACCATTCTACTCGGGGGTGTAGGGAATAGTAAACTGATGCTGCAAACCATGCTCAGTGCAAAAATCTCTGAAAGCCTGATTCACATAATCCTCCCCATTATCTGTACATATCTGCCTAATATAAAGGCCAGACTGCTTCTCTACAAATTTCTTGAAGATTCGAAAGGAATCAAAGACATCGGACTTGTACTTAAGAAAGTACACCCATGTGCATCTAGAGAAGTCATCAATGAATGTGAGTACATACTTGGCCCCAGAAAAAGGAGTGGGAAATGACATGAGGTCACTATGAATCAACTCCAAGGGTGCCAAAGCACGAGTGACACTTCCCTTCAGAAAGGGATCCCTATGCTGCTTTCCAAGCACACAACCATGACAAACACCGTCGGTGCAAGAAATCGGGGGAAGGCCAAGAACAAGTGCCTTAGTACTCATCTGCTGAAGATATCTGTAATTGACGTGGCCCAAACACTCATGCCAAAGCTTACTCATAGAATCTGCATGTGCTATAAGAGATGAACCTATACCCTAGAGGGCTCAAATCCATCAAATCTATAAAGATGAGATGCAGTATCAACATACCTAGTAGCCACAATCAAATCAGAGTCATGAAGGTCCCGAATAACCACATGATGTGGTGAGAACTCAACTATCTTACCAGAGCTAGAATGGAAAATCTTATAAATGGACAAGAGGTTCGTCGAGATGTCAAGAATAACCAGAACATCCTTTAGAGTACCCCCATCCAAAGTGACAGAACCTAAACCCAAAACAGAAAGCTATGTAGAGTCACCCACTATAATCTGTGAAGTACCACAAGAGGCAAGAGAAGTGACCAACTATTGAGTGTGAGTCATATGGTGAGAAGCACCAAAATCTAGAATCTAAGTGGACCCATAGGGCGATGGGCGAGCAATGAGAGCATGGCCTTTCCCTATGGAAGGAGAAGACGATTGAGGTGAGGAGATGCGATGTTCCTGCAGGGCTTCCTCTAAAGCCTCTAATCATTTCCAACACTTAGAAACTAGATGTCCTTCCTTTCCACAGAAGGTGCAAGTGTCTCCTGATTTCTTCTTATTCTTGGAGGAAGACTCACCAGACATTGAAGATTTCCCCTATTTCAGATTAAGTGGTGGTTTGGAATCAGACTTAGGAGGTGGTTTGGAGGAATGTTCACTGCCTGCAGAATCTTTCTTGGGCTTTGGTTTCTACTTATGTTTCTCCTTAGATGATTGAGCAACCAATGCTTTGTTCTTTGATCCTGAGAGCATATCAATCTGAGAAAGGTGTGACTGCTCATGAGACAAATGCTCACAAAACACATCAAAGGTAGGCAAGGTAAAACGAGTACTCAGACCATCCATGGTGGAATAGAATGAAGAAGAAAAGATCTGAAATGGACCACAAAGCTTTGAAAGGATCAAGTAAATGCACTCTGTGTCTAACTTATTCTTGCCACAACCCTATAAAATAGTGTAGATTGTTTTGAACTTGGTCAAAAAATCCTCAATAGTGCGAAATGATTCAGGTAACAGTGACGTCAGCTCTGCCTCAATCTATAATGCTTGGAACTCATTAATGGTCCTAAAAAGTGTCTCAAACTTCAACCAAATGGTGCGAGGAGTGAGAAAAGCATCAAGGTGAAATAGAAGGCTGTCTAAAACATGCAGAGATAGCAAACCCATAGCTTCATCCATCTTGTTCTTGTGCTGAAGAATCTCAAAAAGACACTGCAACTGAGGTTGTACCTCATCTAGACAAGACCACAACCCTCGTGACCTGAGAAGCCTCGTCATGCAAGACTTCTAGGTGTGATAGTTGTGTGATGTGAGTAACTCAACTAAGGAGTCTGCCATGAAACCTTGCACCTGTACCTATTATTGAACCTGTACCTGCTGGTGCTTTTTATTATTATGTGATCTTTCAGAATAGACAAAAGATGCATAAGTGTTTGATTGTTTTGAGATTTTTTGGTGTTCTAGATTTCTGATATAAATGACAGAAAGTGAGAAAAAATACCCCCCCACAAAAGAGAAACCCAAACCCTAGTACAAACTAAGAAAGAGGAAGCAATGAATAAGCAAAAAATCTTCAAAACAAATTATCGTTTACCTAAATAAAATTCCAAGAACAAGGATCACATAGCTGAATAGAGCAAGCTGAGAGCTTTCCAATGCCTATTCATTTTTGAAAAATGGAGTTCATTTGCACCTTTTATGGCCCTGAAAGTGCAGAAATAAAACCTCAATTTGACTAGAAAAAATATAGTCAAACAGCAAATCTGGAAAAAAATACTAGCACCATGACATCCAGCATGAAATTATCTTTCCAACGGTATCTCATTTGAAAAAAACAGAGATCGTTTGCCCATTTTATACCCGATTTCGTGAAGCCTCCAGAAAACAAACAATTCGACCTCCTTTAAGCCCTGGGGGCTAAAAAAAAATAAGCCCCTGGTCTGCTAAGCGACCAGGGGCTAGGCATCAGGTCCGGTGAGCTGGGAGCTTAGCGACAGTGGTGATGGTGAGCTCGACAGTGGCAGCCACCGGGAAAAGTGCAACGATGGCGGTGGGAGCTCGGGCGGCTGGGGAAAGAGTAGCAGCGAGAGCTTGGGTGGTAGTAGTGGTGGTGGTGGGAACTCGGGCGGTCGGTGAAAGAGAAATGGTGGGAGCTCGGGCACTGGTAGCTAAGGAAAGAGGTCGGCGGTGGCCGATGAAACTAGGGGTACGACCGGAAAAACCAAGGCGGCACTGCGACAGACGGAACCAGAGGCATGGCGGCCAAAAAACCAGAGGCGCAACAATTGGAAAACTAGGGTGTCGACAGCCGAAGGACGCCCAAAAAAAATAGGGGTGCGGTGGACGAGAAGTGTACTGCCACCTGCAGTACTTGCAGGTCCAATGGTACCATGCGTACCATGGGTGCAAACCCAGAAAATTTCAAATTATTTTTTTTTTAAAAGAACCCTCTAGATTTTTTGCCTGGATTTAAGAAGAAAAAAAACAAACCTAGCTTCTAATGCAAAAACTCAAACACAAGAACAGGGAGCTTCAGACCCATGGCTCTGATACCATGAAGGATCACAAAGAATACTGAAAGCTAAAACACCTGTTACAAGGGAGATGCACAACAAAAAATGCTCAAAAACATGGAGCTCAATATTGCCAATTGTAAAAAGAGTTATTTTACAAAGAAAAGATTACAACCTTATATAGGTAAAAAAACTAAAAAGGAAAACCCTAGGCTTGCACATAATAATTAATAAAATAATTAATTATTATGCACCTAAAGTTAACTTAAGTGAAAAAGAGATAAAAGGTAACTTAATTAATTAACCAAATATTGTTTAATTAATCAAGTATATGACCAATTACTCTAACATTAGGCAGAGTGGAAGTAGTGAAAGGCCCCCTTAGTTGTCTATTCCTTAAGTTATGTGGAGATGCTCTTTGATGGAACACTTGAACTTCATCCTCTCAAGACTCTTCTTCATCTACTAGACCATTATCTACTAAAGTAAAGAGTTGAGACAAAGCTTCTTCGTTTCTTACCTCTATTACTTCTTTGTTCTTTAGGGAGGTAGCCTCACTCTCAAGCTCATTACTCTCGCTTCATGGGAATGGAGCCTAATTAACCATGAGCACCGAAGAGTTTTATAGTTATGATGGGACTACGTCTTTCTAGCCCGCACTACCAATGATGTTCTGGACCTCCACTTGAAAGATCTCTACAACAATGAGGAACTTGGGGCAATCCAGCTTAGAGTGTCTATTTGTTTTATGGATCTGACACCATCTGGATAAGGTAGCATTGGCGAGATACACTCCACTAGTTATCTTCTCCATACTAGTGTTGGTCATTTTTCTTTTTTAGGGAACAACTAACCAGCAGGTCTGTGCAAACACCTATGAGCTTGCCAAGCTCAATGCCTAAATGTTCGCTAGACAGATGGCCAACATACGAGATGCAACACTTGTGGCTGCAATCTCCTTCACTTCGGGCTCTGCAAGACCTAGGGGGTAATCCCTTGAACAAAGCAGATTCAATCTCCTTATAGCAGATATACCAGGGTTCACTCAGAGATGGCTTCCTTTGAGCAAACAATGTATATCCTGCTGAGAATGATAAAATAGATATAGTATAACATGAAACAGAATTGATTAACTAAAATATTTTTTATCTAATTGAACAACCAGGCTAGTGAAGATATAAAAACTGTCACCAGATCAGTGCCAATATCCTTGGGCAAGGAGTGATGAAAATGTGCAACAAAAGGGGTATTTAACTCTAGAAATCTAAGTCTTTATGAAGTTAACCTTATTAACCCATAAACCAGTGATTGAATCTATCAAACTTCTTATCAGATCCCTTAATAATGCATAGAAAAATCTAGATTGATTAATGCAATTTAACTCATTCCTTAAACAAGAGCATCAACCAAAACCAGAAAATGAAATGATCCTTGATCATTTAGTTTCATTAAAATTTCATACACACCATTACAAGGAGAGATTTTTAAATTCAATCAGTCATATTCATGATTTCATTTACATCCAAAAACCTTACATTCAGTGAAGTATGCCCTTGATCCCAAAGATTGACAATAATCTTATTTTACTTAAGTGTTCTTGCTTCCAATCGAGCCCTAGCTACCCAACCAGAGATAACTAGTTCCCTTTACAATTTTTTCAAACTGCCATCGAACCCTTACAAAGTGGAAATAAATTACATTTATATAGCCAAGGTCACCAGTTAGCATGAGTCTATGTGGACACCAAGAAAAACCCTAACAGCCTCAGAAAACATCAAGTAACTTGGCCACCAACCTCCACCAACCAATTTGAATCATCTTGAAAGCTCTTGTCAGGTGGAACAGGGAGAATGTCACACCACCAGGTCAAAACGAGAAAGTACATGAATGGGAAGCCATGGAAATCAAACCAGGAAAGTACATAGACCATTCCGTCCAGGAAATCTACAGGTGCGAACATCACAAATCCAGAGGCCACAAATGCAGAAGCCATCCATCCCAACCACCTATCCACCTCAGAGAGCCCGCTGCCCTGGCTCTACAATAAATTCCATCTCTACCACACCAACTTGCACTAGTAATCGAGGCTGAGGACCAAATCAGGGTCATCATGCCGATCCCAATGAGATCCTCATTGTCATTCTCAAGCCCAAACAGGTGACCAAACACATTGAATACATCCTGAAATCGATCCACATCAGTCACCTCCCTAGCAGACCAGTCGGCCAGACATAGCCCAGTCAGCCAGATGTCATAGCGATAATCTATGTGTTTGATCGAACAGTCAAGTCGCCAAGACTAGGAGCACTCAGAAAGATGTTCCATCGGGGAGAGGCCCATATTGGTGAGAGATAGCATCCTCGACGAGAGATCACAATGACACCCCAACAAGAAGCACCATCAGCAAGAGAAAGCGGTGTCGAGAAGACATCAGGGCAAAGAAAACATGCCATATCAAACATTGATCACAGTCGGAAAGAGGCCAACAAGTCAGCGAGACACCCTAGTGAAGTCCACATAGGATACCGTGTGCACTGTAGAGTCAGGGAGAGATGGCTGAGTCGGTCAAACATCATGGTGAAGTCACCGCGGCCAAGGCCAAAGGGAGGTCACACCGAGCATCAAAGGGGCCATCAAAGTTAGCAAGACAAGCAAGGGTTGGGGAGACATCTCCCTGACTCAACCAACACAGGTCGAGAAGATAAGGCCTTGGGGAGACAAGCAGGGGTCATCGAGATGTCACCCCGAGAGCCAAAAGTCACGCTGAAGTAAAAGTAGGGCCGGTGAAAGTGGTAACAAGAGGCTGGTAACGAACGAAAAACGGGGCTCGAGGGGACCATAAGTGGCAAGTGCACCGGCCAGGTAGGTCAAAGAACAAAAAGACAGGCAGAAAGGGAACCAAACTAAGGTGGAGCCGGAGCCAAGAAAGAGAAGGAGTCAGAGCCAGAGTGGGGGACAAAAGGAACAAAAGAGACCAAGACCAAAAACCATCTCGCTCCCGCCTCCGCAAAAGTCCACAGAGGTGGAGCCGGAACCGACACAAGACAGAGAAGCCGTGGGGCCGGGAGCGGGACAAAAATCAAAATAGGAAACTTGAAAAAGGTTCCAAAATAGATTCCCATTCCGATCCCGTGCCCACCAAAGGAAACCAAAAACAAAGACAACCAAAGATGCGGAGTCGGGGCTGGAATGGAACCCAAAAGAGAAACCAAAGGCCAAAATCTAGATTCCGATTTCATTCCGGTTCTTCCCCCGCCAGACAAAGAAAAACACAAGGCAAGGAAGAAAAGAAAGATCTGGCCATTCGAGACATGAATCCTTTGCACACTGAGCTCAACCCTAATGGGAGCCCATTTTAACCACCTGCCAAAATGAAAGAACACCCCATAGTTAAAGTTTTATCATGAAAAATAAGAGTACACAACTAGACACTGAGAGAACCAGAAATGGCACTAACATAGGCTCTAGTTGGGGGATGTATGCCCCTGGTGGGCATAGCAAGAATCAAGATCACTGGGAGAGCAGACCAGATAGAAAAGACCAAAACAAACCAGGAACTAGCAAAGACAGAGCCAGTAGACACAAAAAGAAAACAAAACAGAAAGCAAATCCTAAGCTAATGTTCATGGATAAGATACTTCAGGAGAAGTATAACTTCAAGAACTGTCCATGAACTGGCAGTTCAAGAATCTCACCTATCAAAGCCTGAAGAACATATGAATCTTCTCCCCACTTGCTACTAATCACAAGTGGACCTAGCTAGATTGCATCAAATTTTCCATGTTTTCCCTTATCTTCCAATCTGGTATTCCATAATAAGACCAAATCTCCTTTCTCAAAATTCCTTGCAGTTGTCCTTTTGTCATATAGATTCTTCACTTGCATTTGCAACTTGGCATTTCTCCTTTGAGCATCCCTTCTAGTCTCATCTAGCTCTGTGAGAGCATCCATTCTCAATTGCATCTCACTATCAATTTCATCATCATAAACCTGGATAAACTTGTACATCTCTATCAGGTTGTTTTGGGGCAATCTAGCACCTATCCCATAAACTAAGTCAAATGGGGCACAACCTATTGCCCTTTTCACAGTTACCGTATCTGACTAGAGTGCCAATTTCAATTTAGAATCCCATGCCCTTTTGTTCTGGTCTGGGATTCTCTTGATGATCTTCATCAAGCTCTTGTTGCTTGACTCAGCTTGTCCATTTCCTTGCAGATGGTATGGTGATGAGTAGGAGATCTGGATACCATATTCTTCACAAAATTCAGTATATTCCTCATATCTAAAACACATAGCATTATCAGATACAATTCTCTCCGGGCATCCAAACCTTGTCAAAATGTTATTCATCAAAAAGTCGATCACCACTTTGCTAGTTGCTTTCTTTGTTGGGATTGCTTCCACCCACTTGGTGAAATAATTAGTGGCTACCAATATCTAGGAGTGGCCTCCACTAGATTTTCATGTTACCTCACCTATAAAATCAATGCCCCAAGTCTGGAATGGAGATTGCACTGCAACTGGTCTAAGAGGAAGGTTACTAGAGAATTTCAGCTTACCAAAGAAATGTTGACAAGCATCACATGTCTTCACAAATTGATGGGTATCTTTAAATATAGTAGGCCACCAAAATTCATCCCTCATTACCTTGTGTGTAGTTTTTTTGGCCATGTAATGTCCTCCACAGGCTCCACCATGTGTTTCCTTTAGAAGTTTCAATGCTTGATTCTGATCCACGCATTTCAGCATGACACCTTCTCTATTTCTCCACCAGAGATTTCCCTCTATGATAACATATTTGATAGCATGTAGCTTTATCATTCTCTTTTCATTTTCACTCAGATTGTCAAGGCATTTCATCTTCTAAAGATAATAAATCACATCCTTGTACCAGTCAGAGTGCTCCATATCACATATGTGTGATCTATTTTCCTCTTCTAGTGAGTTTATCTAATTGGCCTCCAAATTGGCTTGGGCCATAAACTTGGCCAATCCCTGTCCTCTCACCAACTTAGTAATTTGGACCTCAATGTTAAATTCTTGGATCCTGTTGATCCATCTACATCTCCTTCCTGACAGTTCTTGTTGTGTGAAGATGTCTTTAACAGTAGCACTAGGTACATATACAACTATGACAGCTCCCATCAAATAAGGCCTAAAAGCTTTGACTGTTTTTACCAATGCATATGCATGTTTCTCATTTATGTCATATTTCAATTCTGCAGCTTGTAATGACTTACTGAAAAAGGCTATAGGCTGCTCAAAACGATTGTCATTTTTTTGCAACAACACTCTTGCCATAGTGTGAAAAGAGGAAAATGTGAACAATTGGAAAGGCTTTGAGTAATCTGGTGTCTTCAACATAGGAGCATCTTTTATTGCTTCTTTAATGGCTTGAAAATCCTTCAAAGGATCCTCTAACCAAACTATGCTCTCATTCTTCTTTAGCATTTTGGAGATGGGTCTGTTGATCTCTGCGAAGTTTGTGACAAACCTTCTCAAGAAGTTTACCTAACCAAAGAAGGATTGTATTCCTTTGACATTCTTTGGTGGTTGGATCTTATCAATGGTTGTTATCCTTTCTGGATCAATTCTAATTGCATCTTTTGAGACAATGTGCCCCAGTAACCTGCCCTCCTTAACCCCAAAGGCACATTTTTTGGGATTAAGAGAAATGCCATACTCTAAGGATCTGACAAAGATCTTCTCCAAATGCGAGTAGTGGTCTTCTTCCTTCTTGTTGTGAGTAGTCAGATCATCTTGATAAATAGCCAGGAAAAGGTCTAGGAACTCAGCAAAAGCCATGTCCATGGCTCTCTGAAAAGTGGCACCAGCATTTATTAAGCCAAAAGGCATTCTCACATAGACATAGGTTCCCCATGGTGTAGTGAACGTTGTCTTGTACTGCTCTGACTCTTTAACCATAACCTGATTGTAACCAGAGAATCCATCCATCATGGACATTAATTCACACCCAGTCACCTTCTGCAGCATCGCCTCCATGTTTGGAAGAGGATAATTGTCCTTCAACGATGCAATATTTAAGTTTCTGAAATCCACGCACAACCTAAGATCACCATTCTTTTTTCTGATAGGAACTAGGTTTGACACCCATGAAGAATGCCTTATGGGCTTAATGATCCCTGCATCACTCAATTTTGTTAATTCTTCCTTCATCTTGGATCTCAAGGTTGGATTGATAGGCCTTTCCTTCTACCTGAATGGTCTCACATCAGGCTTCAGGGGAATTTCATGCTGGAACAAGTCTTCCCTGTAAGCCTTCAAGTCATCGTAAGACCAAGCAAATACACGCCTATATTTTTTTAACAAGGTAATCAGCATATCCCTCACATGTGACTTCATCCTCTTTCCTATGTATACCTTCTTTGGTGCACCATCAGTTCCTAGGTTAATCTCCTCAAGATCTTCCTTGTGGGTAGTTGCTTGTCTTGTATTGGACTTGTCTGGTCCTTCAAAAATTCTTTCTAGTGCTACCAGTCCTTTTGGGATTTTATTGGTCTTCAATTGAATTACTTCATTCTTGAACAAGGTTTCTTTACCATTCTCTTCTACCACATATGAGCCAAAATTGATCTCTTGATGCTCATATTGGTCTACACAGTGCAGGAATTTCAAGATATCATGGTCATTTTCAAACACCTGCCAATTGAAAATATTATCAAGCACTGTAGGCCTGGTTTGTACCTCAATACCAAAAATGCCATTAAAGGTCACTTCATCCAGTTTAACAGCAATATTGGCCAGCAAGCCAGCCTTAGCATTTTGCCCCCTTTCTACCCAATCTATCCCGAAGGCATCAAATGCCTCAATGGTATCCCAAACTTGATTCCTATATTGCCTCAAGTGCTTGTCCTTAGTGAAAAATCTAGATCTGACTTGAGAAACAATCAACTTTGAGTCACCAAATACCCTCAGTGATTTTATACCATGTTTATAGGCAATTTTTAGGCCAAGCAACAAGGCTTCATATTTAGCTATATTGTTTGTACATGCAAATTGAAGTAGAAAGGAATACTTGAAGGTCTTACCTTGTGGGGATACCAGCAAGACTCCAGCACCTGAGCCATCCTTGGAGCAAGCTCCGTCAAAGTACATAGTCCAAACTGACTCTTCTAAGGTAGTTTGCATGACTTCTTTGACTATTGGTACTGACTTGGTCTCTCCATCCTCTTCTATTTCCTCTACTCAAAAGGTATCCATATCAGTGTCAACAAAGTTGATGAGTGGAGGTTCTTCTATTTTATCAGCAGATTCAATCATATGCTTGCACCTTGACTCCCGGGCAATCTTAACATCCTTCTGATAGATGGAAAAGGTAGCAAAGGATAAATCACATTGCATACTTCCTCCCATAGAAGCACACCATTTCCTTGAGAGCAGCATTCCATATGCTGGAGGGATATCAGCTACTATGACACTCATGACAAGATCCTTCTCAGGGCACGCTGCCAGTCTATATGATACTTCATTTATGATTCCAATCATAGGGATCTCCCTTAAGTCCATAGCATAGCACTTTCCATAAGTGCTATCCACCTTTAAGCCCATTTCCTCCATGATTTTGATAGGCATCACATTATTTGAGGCACCTGAATCAATCATACAATTTTTGAGCAAGTTTCCATTGATAATCAAGCTCAAAAAGAAAGGGTTGACCAGATCAGGGTTAGCAGTGATTGTAGTTCCTAGATAGACTTCAAGATTCTCATCTACATTCAGTCCACCTACATCATCCTTCCCTTGGCCTGCACTTGTTTTAGGTATTTGAGCTTCCATTTTGCGTTGATTGTTCCCAACAATGCTCTTGATGACTGCCATTGTTTTATGCTTATGGTCATCGATCCTCATCATTTCGAGGAGTGGGACTACGACCTTTATCTAGGATAGGACCTGAAACATGTCAACTAGTGCATAACTTTGAATCTCTGGGAATATAACTTCATGAGAAGTCAGTGCATCTGTTTTCTTACCATCACTTTAATTTACAGGCCTTAATTCTTTCGTCCTTGTATCTGATGAAGTAGCTTCACTGGTTATCTTAGCTTTGTCATTCTTTTTAGCCCAAATTCTTGGCTCTTTGACTTCCTTAGCTTTGGTACTAGTTTTTTTGTTTTCATCTCTAGTCCCTTTAGGATCAGTATCACCTTCTTTAATGAATATTCCCCCTCGGTGACTTGGATTAGCCTTTACCACCCTATTTCTGAGGTGAATATCATTTCTAGCCTGAGCTCTTGCAACCAATGCAACTTCATATCTTTCTATCTCTTCATTAGAAGGTCTCCTCAAAGAAATTCCATAGGTTTCAAGGTTGTAAGCAGTAAACTGATCATCTTCTTCTCCATCAAAAAATACTTGTTGCTGATGAAGAAGACCTTCTTGTCTTTGCATATCTGTCTCACTTGTATCAGCACCATAGTCAGAGGAATATTCCTCATATTCCAAATCTAACTTGGTCATGAACACATTCAAAGTCTCATTAGGGTTGCCAGGATAATCACCTTCCTCATAACTACCTTGCTTTTCTTCCACTGCCTTGGCCGCAATAGCACACTGATGTGAGGAGTGTGGCATTTCACAGGCATCACACCATGGCAGATCATCTGCCATGTTTGAGGTATTCTTCTGTAGCAGATCAGGCACTCCATGGAAGTTCCTCTAATTATTTTGGATAGGCTTCCCATTATTCCAGTTAGTGTGATATGGATATTCTTGCAACCTTGGGGGCCTCTCATTCCTCTAAAATTAAGGCTTTTCAGACTTTGCTTGCTTCTATAGTAGGTTCAAAACTTGATCCCATTTGTCATCTGGTGCTGCATCTTTGACCCCTTTCTCATTTGAAGGCTTAGAAGCCTTGGTAAGCCTGGGATCATCTCTCCTACCCATCTTACTAGATGCTCTTCTATTATTTTCAATGTTTACAGCCATCTTGTAAGCCTCTTGCAGGGATTGTGGGTTTTTGTCTCTGAGCAAGTAGCACATCTTGCTATCATAGGCATTATAGTAAGTAAACAAACATGATCTTTCATTAGGTTAGAGAGAAATAGGGACCTTAGCCATTGCTTTCTTGAATCTTACATTAAATTTAGTAGCCATTTCATTATGTCCCTTTGTGATATTATTGAAATCATGCAGCCTGAACCTTGGGTCAGTCTGGTCACCATACTACTCTCTAAAAATTATGAAGAAGGAATTCTTAGAATCAATGCTTAAATCAGGCAGACTTCTGTACTAGTCTCTTGCATCCTTTGTCAAAGATTGCATGAAGTATTTCATGGCTACATCCTCATCCCATAGCTCAAATTCTTCTAAAAAACTTTGGAAAGCCTTAAGGTGATCCTCACCACTGATAGCATTATTACTTGCAAACTTTGGCACATGTTTCCTAGCATTATTAGGTATAGGGTTTGGGTAACTAGGGATATTATCAAAACATAACTACCTATATCTATCAGTATGAGTCACTCTTCTTCCCACAGGTCTTCTTTCTTCACCTTGAGTATCACTGTCTCTTTGTCTTTTATTTTGATGACCTGATTGCTGACCTTGAGGCTCTTGTAGATCAACAAAATGGACAACTTTTTCATGACCTCTAGGGGGTGGAAGGGAGCTGGAAGGATTATCTTTGGGTGAGCTTCTATCACCATGGTTAGGGTTTGAATAAATAGATCGACCACATGTGTTCTAAGCATCAGGGACAGGATCCTTCAAAGTAGATTCTAGAAAACTAAGCTTCCTCTTCATCTATTTGTTTTCTACAAGTAATTCCATCTCCCTTGTTTGTCTCTCCAACTCCTTATTTTCTCTCATTAGCTTATCAAAAAGTGAGGCAATGTTATTTTGATCTGTGTTCTTCTCAGCACCTCCTTCATTTATCCTTACTCCTTCATTTCCTCTCTTTTCCTACATAGGACGCTTACCTTTGTCCACATTTTGAGGCTATTTACTAGTATTCCTAGGAGGAGGAACAACATGTTCCTCAACCCTATGACTTTGAGGTTTATTTGTGATCTTATTAACTAAGGGATCAAAGAGAATCCTTCTTGAGGTTTTTGGCAATACCAAGGTATCCTCCTCATTTTGTTGGGCTACCAATCTATCCATGGCTTCCATCTCTTTAACTCTTCTACGCAACTCATCCCTCTAATCCATAGCATCTCTTATCTTTTTCTCTTTTGCTGCTTATCTCTATTTCCTACTCTCATTTAGTGTAGCAATTTGCTCACTAAGTCTTTGTATATCATCAGAGATCTCATCCTCATCAGGTAATGTAGACTCTCTATTAGAAGTTGTACTAGCAGTTTGGTATAGATGCGAGTTGTGGGAATAGTCATCCCCAGTGGATGAATCATTTGGGACAAAGGTAGCCCTAAGAGGTGTGGGATTGGGGCATTCTATAGTTCTAGCATGCCAGGTATTCCTATTATCCCTTTGGAATCTACCCCTTCCCCTTTGTTGCATGGGATTTTGGCCATGATCTAATGGACTTTCATTTATAACATTTTTCATATGCACTTCCCCTCTCTCATTTGATACATGATCATTTAATTCTACTAAATCTCTTTCACTTTCTGAACCAAAATGAGAAGAAACTTGATGTTCAGGGGTGGGATGTGGTGTAGACATACCTTTTTGTGTTATTTTTTCCTTCACCCATTTTCCTTTGTTTCTAGGCAACTCTTCTTCTAGCTCCTGCTCTGGATGGTTTCTGTAATAACCTCGTGTTCTCCTCATTTGAACTGGGATTCCTTCAGCCTTCTTGACTCTCTTTGAATTTATGCTCCGAACTTCTTCTATATCTTTAAATATTGGCTTGAACTGGTACAAAGACTTCAGAGTTGCCACCCAAGCTTCTTGGGATAGATTATTAAACAACACAACTTTTAGAGCTTGGTAACCATAACTTGACAACAATAAGATTAGGAATCACTCAAGAATATAAACACAAAGACAGAGACATAATCTATACTCAATCAATGTTCTCAAATGACTGACTCTATGAACAAATTGTGGGATAAAACACCTTGGAGATTATATTCAATATGAAACATAGGTCCCCAATAGAGTCGCCATCTTGTTGGTCATTTTTCTTGTTAAGGAAACAACTAACCAGCAGGTCTGTGCAAACACCTATGAGCATGCCAAGCTCAATGTCTGAATGTTCACTAGACAGATGGCCAATAGATGAGATGCAACACTTGTGGCTGCAATCTCCTTCACTTCAGGCTCTGCAAGACCCAGGGGGTAATCCCTTGAACAAAGCAGATTCAATCTCCTTATAGCAGATATACCAGGGTTCACTCAGAGATGGCTTCCTTTGAGCAAACAATGTATATCCTGTTGAGAATGATAAAACAGATATAGTATAACATGAAACAGAATTGATTAATTAAAATATTTGTTATCTGATTGAACAACTAAGCTAGTACAGATATAAAAATTGTCACTAGATCAGTGCCAATATCCTTGGGCAAGGAGTCATGAAAATGTGCAACAAAAGGGGTATTTAACTCTGGAAATCTAAGTCTTTATGAAGTTAACCTTATTAACCCATAAACTAGTGATTGAATCTATCAAACTTCTTATCAGATCCCTTAATAATGCATAGAAAACTCTAGATTGATTAATGCAATTTAACTCATTCCTTAAACAAGAGCATCAACTAGAACCAAAAAATGAAATGATCCTTGATCATTTAGTTTCATTAAAATTTCATACACACCATTACAAGGAGAGATTTTTAAATTCGATCAATCATATTCATGATTTCATTTACATCCAGAAACCTTACATTCAATGAAGTATGCCCTTGATCCCAAAGATTGACAATAATTTGATTTGCCTTAAGTGTTCTTGCTTCCAATCGAGCCCTAGCTACCCAACTAGAGATAACTAGTTCCCTTTACATTTTTTTCAAACTACCATCGAACCCTTACAAAGTGGAAAGAAATTACATTTATACAGCCAAGGTCACCAGTTAGCATGAGTCTACGTGGACACCAATAGAAACCCTAGCAGCCTCATAAAACATCAAGTAACTAGGCCACCAACCTCCACCAACCAATCTGAATCATCTTGAAAGCTCTTGTCAGGTGGAACAGGGAGAATGTCACACCACGAGGTCGAAGTGAGCAAGTACAGGAATGGGCAGCCATGGCAATCAAACTAGGAAAGTACACAGACCATGCCATCCAGGAAATCATTGGGTGTGACCATCACAAATCTAGAGGCCACAAATGTAGAAGCCATCCGTCCCAACCACCTATCCATGTCAGAGAACTTGCTGCCCTAGCTCTGTAATAAATTCCATCTCTACCGCACCAACTCAGACCAGTAATCGAGGCTCAGGATCGAATCAGGGTCATCATGTCGATCCCAAGTGAGATCCTCATTGTCATTCTCGAGCCCAAACAGGTGACTAACCGAATTGAATACATCCTAAAATTGATCCACATCGGTCACCTCCCTAGCGGACCAGTCAGCCAGACATCATAGCGAGAATCTGTGTGTTTGATCAAACAGTCGAGTGGGTGAGACTAGGTGCACTCGGCAAGATGTTCCAGTGGGCAGAGGCCCATATCAAAGAGATATAGCATCCTCGGTGAGAGATCACAATGACACCCCAACAAGAAGCACCATTGGCAAGAGAAATCAGTGTCAGGAAGACATCAGGGTGAAGAAAACATGCCATATTGAACATTGATCACAGTCGGCAAGAGGCCAACAAGTCAGCGAGACACCCTGGTGAAGTCCACATAGGATACTGTGTGCACCATAGAGTTGGGGAGAGATGGCCGAGTCAGCCAGACATCATGGCGAAGTCACCGTGGCCGAAGGGAGGTCACACCAAGCATCAAAGGGGCCGTCAAAGTTAGCTAGACAAGCATGGGTTGAGGAGACATCTCCCCGACTCAACCAACATAGGCCGAGAAGATAAGGCCTCAGGGAGACAAGCAGGGGTCACTGAGATGTCACCCCAAGAGCCAAAAGTCACACTGAAGTAGAAGCAGGGCCGGTGAAAGTGGTAACAAGGGGCCGGTAACGAACAAAAAATGGGGCTCGAGGGGACCATAAGTGGCAACTGCACTGGCCAGGTAGGTCAAAGAACAAAAAGATAGGCAGAAAGGGAACTAGACTGAGGGGGAGCCAAAGCCAAGAAAGAGAAGGAGTCAGAGCCGGAGCGGGGGACAAAAGGAACAAAAGAGACCGGGACCGAAAACCATCCCACTCCCGCCTCCGCAAAAGTTCGCGGAGGCTGAGCCAGAATTGACACGAGACAAAGAAGCTACAGGGCCGGGAGCGGGACAAAACCCGAAATAGGAAACTTGAAAAAGGTTCCAAAATAGATCCCTGTTTCGATCCTACGCCTTCCAAAGGAAACCAAAAACAAAGACAACTGAAG